>JADBJO010015836.1:27500-42450 GCA_016801955.1 Conus betulinus | reverse complement strand
TGAGACATCACTGCTGGCAGGGTCTCCCTCAGCATGGAGCCGGACACACTGCCCAGAGTTCTCAGTACTGCAGCTCGCCATGGCCTCAAAGGATCCAAGGACAACCAGCCCTGCCAGCCACCACTGGACAGACTTCCCTGGCGCCCAGTCTCCCACAGAAAAAAGGGACGTGAAGATCGCATGCAATTGTTTCCTAGGGCGTTGCGAAATAGTGCTGGCAACATCATACCGGTAGATCAGAGATAGGGCTTGCTTGTGCGGTTTACAGGATTAGCTCAGGCAGACACTCTTGTCCCCACCCTGGCACCCTGATTTCTCTGTGTCTGTCTGTCTGTCGGTCTGTCTCTCTCTCTCTTTCTCTCTCTCTCTCTCTTTAATCCAGATTGTTCAATGCCTAAAGTACACCCAAAATGTTGCCGATTGTTCCAAGGTATTGTCGTCACTGTGTCGATCATCACAGATGTCTGTCGTCTGTCTGTCTGTCTGTCGGTCTGTTCTGCTCTCTCTCTCTCTCTCTCTTCTCTCATGTCGAAAATATTGTCATTTGCAGGAATGGCATAGACATATAGAATCAAACGAAGTTTTCTATTTTTTTTAAATTTAAACAGTCATAGACTACGGCATTCGGATTGGTCCCTGTGAAGCAATATGTTGTCCGTTTTGTCCGGGCGAGCTGGAGTCCGAGTATCATTTTCTATTAGTATGCCCTAAATATAAAGATCTCCGCGAGCATCACATACCTCCCAAATTTTATACGCGAGCGTCAGCCTTTAAGATGTCGCTACTACTCGCTAGCGAAAAGCAGTCCAACAATGTGGCTGCATTTATTACAAGAGCTTTCGAAATGAGAAGTTAAAAGACAAATGTGACCTAAAAAAAAAAAAAAAAAAAAAAAAAAATCGCTTAAAATAAGTTTGTATTTGTCGTTTTTTGCAACATTTTTTCTGTAGTCATATATTTGTCAAGTGTGCGCGTGTGTGTGTGTGTGTGTGTGTGTGTGTGTGTGTGTGTGTGTGTGTGTGTGTGTACCGTACACCTTTATAACAATGCTATTTCATATAGCTAGGAGAGTTAGCACTGAAAACATTGGTGAGAATGAACTGGACACATTTTGTATGATTTTGTGGGTCAGTGTTGATGCAACAAAGTATTTATTCAAGGCATATTGCCAGATTGTGTTTACGTTGATTCATCAGGGTATTTATTTATTGATTTATTTAAGTTTTTTTTTTTTTTTTTTTTTTTTTTTTCTCCCCCTCCCTCTGTTCCTATTGACACGGGCATGTGGCCCATCAGCGCAGACCACACATACGCCGTGCCGTGTCACCAGTCACGATCCAAAGGTGGGGGTGGGCGTAGGAAAAGGGGTCGTTCCTCTGTCACAGAAAGGTGGGGCGCCGCCACAGCAGTCTGGTGATTTACGCCCAGAGATACAGATCTCAGAAGATTCAGCACCAAACAAGCCGAACTGGAGGACAACAGCAGCACACGTATGCCGAGCTGCAGAAACCGCTGGGCATGCCAGGAGTAGAGAGCCCACCGAGCCAGAGCCAGAGACCAGGTCGTTTACGCGCAAGTGATGACATCTGCTTCAAGCACCGTGGCTGGTGCAGAGCCATCTGATGAGTACGGGCGACGCTAGAGATGACATCTGCTTCAAGCACCGTGACTGGCCCAGAGCCATCTGCCGTGAACGCGACGCCGGTGCTGAAGTCACGGAACTGAAGTGAAATGTGAGAAGGAGGATGAAGCGAATTCACACCGGGGATTTTCGGTTCCGCTGAGCACGCCGTGGATTGGTAGTGGTGTCGTGTGTGTCCCCTCGTGCGCAGGCGTGTGCGTGTGTGTGTGTGTGTGTGTGTGTGCTGTGTGTGTGTGTGTGTGTTGTTGTGCGCCGCGAGGCAACAAAAAAAACGTGTGTGGAGTAAGTGTTTGTGTGTGGTGTGTGTTGTGTGCGCGCGCGCGCGCGAACGCGCGCGCGACGAGTGAGACGGCAGAGATGAGAACGACGAGGAACCAACGATAGAGGAGAGAGAGAGAGAGAGAGAATGGATGATGTCGAGAGAGAGAGAGGATGAGGACTGAGAATGAGAGAGAGAGAGAAGGCATAGTCCGTCTGTTTGTTTGTACTCTATGGTGTTTCCAACCTGTCCCCCGAATGAATCATAATTTCGTTTTGATGTGGTCAATTGTGTAGTGACTCTCTCGAAAGAGACATTCCGGCACTGCGCCGCCACATTGTGGTGTTGTGGATCATGCCCCAGATGCGGGAATGAGTGTGGGGTGTATGGATGCGCGCAAGCGCGTGGTGTTGCATGCGCGTGCTTGGCTGCGGCTTGCTAGCGTATAGATCGTGTGTGTGTGTGGTGTGTGGGTGTGTTGTGTGTGTGTGTGTGGTGTGTGTGGTTGATGGGACGAGAGAGGAGAGACCGATGAAAGTAGAGGAGGATCATGATTATCAGAGAGAGAGAGAACGGAGACGAGAGAGAGAGACATAAAATCTTGACATGACGCCAATTAACAAAAGTAAACTCGTTGGCATCCTCATAAATGATGAGTTCCCTGCCCCCCAGCGACCCCATGGCCATATGTCTTTATGTATGTGGGCAATATAAGATCACTGTGTTGTGTTTACATCAGCTGCGCGCGCCGGCAGTAGTGCTGTGTGTGTGGTGTGTGTGTGGTCCCGTAGCCTGTGTAGCGCGTAGTGCGCGTTGTTGGTGTGGTGTGTTTTGTATGTGTGTGGTTGTTGTGTGTGGTGTGCTGTTGTTGTGTGTGTGTGTGTGGGTGCTCTGAGTGGTATATTTGGGTCAAATGCAAACTGGATGGCACCATGTTTAAAGGGACATATACCAATGCGCAAACCCTGAGGCAACAATACAAAGTCCATACACGTAGTACGTTTTACTAGAGTAGTATATACCAACAAAATCGGACAAAAAACAGCCCCCAAGCCAACAACACTACTCAGTACATCGACAATGACCAGTCATAGGGCTGGCCGCTCAAACATTGGAATCTACACGATGGTTGATGTTATGTGGTAACAATAATTATGCTGCTAGTGTTTTCAGAGCTGGTCAAGGAGATGAATAATTCCAGCTGAAGCATCGGAAACAAGACGTATGGAAGACAATCCGGGCAGTTGCTAGCGTCTCCTACGGCGCGTCGCTTCACGGCACCCTGAAGCTGAAAGCTTGTTTTGTGGACGTGGTGGTGCGGATGGAATTACGTAGGGTCGCGAGGGAGGAGGGGTGGGGGGGGGGGGGGGGGGGGGGGGGGTGTGCGGGTGGGGAGTGGGGGGGGATGTATTGTCAGGGGTGGGGGGGGGGGGGGGGGGGGAGTGGGAACGGGGGTCGGGGGGTGGGGGGGGATAGGGCAGGGAGGGGGGGTGGGGAATGAGACAGACCTTTTTGACGTGGATGAGGGCCCCACTGTCTGCTGCATGAAAGAAAGAGGAGAGAAAGATATGTGTGTATTGTGTGTGTGTGTGTGTGTGTGTGTGTGTGTGTGTGTGTGTGTGTGTGATGGAGGGGGGGGGGGGGGGGTCTATATGTGTGTGTTCCCTTCCAGGGGCCGATTTGGGGAATTCATGCAGTTTCGGATCCCCCTCTTCTCGTCCAACTTTTAAAAAAAATCTTACATATGCGTAGTGAATAAGTATTTACCAGGAAAGATCTATAAAATGTGCATTAATAACTTATCTGTAATGTACATTAATGACTGATCTCTAATGTGCATTAATGACTGATCTGTAATGTACATTAATGACTGACCTCTAATGTACATTAATGACTGATCGGTAATGTGCATTAATGACTGACCTCTAATGTGCATTAATGACTGATCTGTAATGTGCATTAATGACTGACCTCTGATGTGCATTAATGACTGACCTCTAATGTGCATTAATGACTCATCTCTAATGTGCATTAATGACTGACCTCTAATGTGCATTAATGACTGATCTCTAATGTGCATTAATGACTGATCTTTAATGTGCATTAATGACTGATCTCTAACGTGCATCAGTGACTGAGGTGAAAGCTCTATTCCTCCTCTCCCCAAGTTGTAAAAACAACTCTGCGCTCCCCCTGCTCTTACGAAGCTGCGCGCCTTAAAAAAATGAATACTTTTTTTTTTTCCAATATCACTGATAATAACGTTTTTCATTATGTAGATAATTCATGAATACTTCTTTTCCAAGATCACCGATGATAATATGTTTCATTATGTAGATAATTCATGAATACTTTTTTTTTCTAATATCACTGATGATAACATGTTTCATTATGTAGATAAATCATGAACACCTATTCCAATATCACCAATCTTTTAATTTCTTGTTGACATCAAATCGAAGATAGGTGAAAGTAAGTTGCTTACGGTTTACTTGGGCCTGATGGATTCTCACCAAACTTCAAAAACTGCCAGCATTGCACGCCCAGCTTCGTCACTTTCTGCAGCCTCCTGATCAAGGGAGGGTGGGTCCACTTTGGTAGGAGGGACCTCTGGCGGGGGACAGTCTGGGGGGGGGGACGAGGCAGTATGGGCTCGCCAAGACTGTCCGGGATGTCGGTACAGACAGAAGACGCTTTGGGCTGTGACACCGGACACCAGTGGTCAGGAGGAAGAAACTCGACAAACGTGGAGAACTGGATAGCAGAACATGTTCAGATGTTGATGCCTGATGGAGTGATGTTACCATCAGTGTTGATGTCTGATGGAGTGATGTTACCATCAATGTTGAGCCTGATGGAGTGATGTTACCATCAATGTTGATGTCTGATGGAGTGATGTTACCATCAATGTTGATGTCTGATGGAGTGATGTTACCATCAATGTTGATGTCTGTCGCAGTGATGTTACCATCAATGTTGATGCCTGATGGAGTGATGTTACCATCAATGTTGATGCCTGATGGAATGATGTTACCATCAATGTTGATGTATGATGTTACCATCAATGTTGAAGTCTGTCGGAGTGATGTTACCATCAATGTTGATGTCTGATGGAGTGATGTTACCATCAATGTTGATGACTGATAAAGTGATGTTACCATGAATGTTTATGCCTGATGGAGTGATGTTACCATCAATGCTGATGTCTGATGGAGTGACGTTACCATCAATCTTGATGTCTGATGGAGTGACGTTACCATCAATCTTGATGTCTGATGGAGTGATGTTACCATCAGTGTTGATGTGTGATGAGAAGTGATGTTACCATCAGTGTTGATGTCTGATGTTACCATCAATGTTGATGCCTGATGGAGTGATGTTAGCATCAATGTTGATGCCTGATGGAGTGATGTTACCATCAATGTTGATGTCTGATGGAGTGATGTTGCCATCAATGTTGATGTCTGATGGAGTGATGTTACCACCAGTGTTGATGTGTGATGAAGTGATGTTACCATCAATGTTGATGTGTGATGGAGTGATGTTACCATCAATGTTGATGTCTGATGGAGTGATGTTACCACCAGTGTTGATGTCTGATGGAGTGATTGTACCATCAATGTTGATGTGTGATGGAGTGATGTTAGCATCAATGTTGATGTCTGATGGAGTGATGTTACCATCAGTGTTGATGTGTGATGAAGTGATGTTACCATCAATGTTGATGTCTGATGTTAGCATCAATGTTGATGCCTGATGGAGTGATGTTACCATCAATGTTGGCATCTGATGGAGTGATGTTACCATCAATGTTGGTGCCTGATGCTGAAAGTACCAGGAATGTCGATGGCTGATGGAGTGGTGCTGCCACTAACCGCCACCACTTCTTAAACCTCTTTGATGATGGAGCACGGACTGAGTCTCCAAAAGATACAACATTGTTTGGTGCCTCGTACCTATGGAAGTCTGGGCATGGAGGTTGTCTCCCATTATGCAAGTTACTTGAAGTCTGTGCACACATATTACTGTGACTCACGCTTTATGAATTTATGAGTAATATTTACTTACACTTACTCAGCCAACACGCCAATAATGATGCTGAAAATTTTTCCTTGTAAAAACATTTTTTCCCCTACGTAAGCTTAAAATGCTCTTTTATTTATCAGTAATGTTTATACCAGTCCAAGTCAGCCTGACATTTAGAAGATGATGTTAACGACATTTTTGATGAGAAGCCTGAACCTACTTACCAGCAAGTATGATTCAAATTCTCCTCCTTACACTACGTGTCATGTGACTGTTGTTGAAAAAAGCTTTGCAAGAATTTCATTCAGCAGAATAAAGGTCTGCAGAATGCCAACATTTCTTAAATACATCACCCTCCCACCCCCACCCCACCCCCTAACCCCCACCGGCTGGAAACTACGAATGTGCAAATTCACAATGTCTCCAACAACTTTGATTTTAGAGGGCCTTTCTCAACAGTCATTGAAATACAGAAAGACTTCTGATGGTGCTTCACTATGACAAATTTACTGTTCATCACAAACCTTGAGTGGGTTTGTAATGTTGGTAATTCTATTCAATGTTGCACAACAAGTACAAAATTAATGTCTTTCTGACCTCCAAAACAATTTGAAATGAATCAAACTCGACTTCTTTTCTTGCCTAATACGACAGCTGTTCTATTGTGTGATGCAAAGAGATGTCCAGAAATATGTCTACAAATGACAAACCTTTTTTTTTTTTAATTCTACATAATCATTTGTGCAGCAGTCCAGTTGGCAACTAAGATTCTGGTTGAATGATACATAAAAGTATGTTAAAATGATGAACAGGAACAGGTGATTTTTGGTTCTCAATGACAGATATCAAGATCTGTTTTGGTTAACTCTGTGAATGAACTTAATCATGTCTTGTTATTGATGTGATTTAGAGGCTGATGGTTTCTTCTGTATGTGTGTGTGTGTGTGTGTGTGTGTGTGTGTGTGTGTGTGTGTGTGCGCGCGCGCGCGCACATGCACACATGTGTATGCACACACGTGTTTGTGTGTGTGTGCTTGTGTGTATGTGCTTCTTTGTATGTGTGTGTGTGTGTGTTGTGTGTGTGTTTGTGCATGTGTGTTCATGCGGGTGTGTGCATATGCATGTGCATACATCTTTGCATGTGTGTGTCCATACATGCGCATGTGTTCATATGTGTGTGTGCATTTGCATGTATTTGTGTGTGTGTGTTCTCATATGCATGTGTATACAAACATGCCCTGTGTGTGTCTGTGTGTGCATGTGTGTGTACGCAAGTGAGTGTGTGTTTGTGTGTGTGTGTGTGTGTGTGTGCATGTGCGCAGATTTTTTAAAAAATGACACTTCAATTCTTACTGCTTTCACAAATTTGGGGTAAGGAAAGTACCGCATGCATGATAAATAAGAGTACAGGTGAGAAATCCTTTGATGGTTGGCTTTTGCCAAAGATAGTCCAAGTACCAAGATCCCACAGCCACAGAACTTGTTGTCTCAGACCAAATCTGTTGACCACTTCCTGAGGAAGGTCAGCTGGGTGGGCTGAAAATGCTTTTGTGAAATGTGGGTGGTGGACTATCAGCCAGTGGCATGCTTTTCCCACACAGAAGAGCCTGGATCAGACAGGGAGAGCACTCTGTTTGTGACAATGACTGAATGCTACTACAAAACAAGACTCGGACACACAATATATCAAAGTCACAGTCTAACAAAGTCTCCATGTTTAATGAAATATGAATGCACTGAAGATAATTATTCTCTCTGGAGAAAAAAAAAAACAAACAATATACAACAGCACTATGGATTCAGATAATTTAAGAGCCTGAACTTATAATAATTTTTTTGCATACCATGAAGAAGTTGATCTACAAACACTTTCCCTGACTTTCACCTCAGCTGTGTTGTCACCAGTTGGAAAGAGTGTTCACAGCAAGAACTTAGTGGCAAACCACCAGCTAGATAACATGCTACTGGCTAATGCTATCATCAGTTACTACATCAATATGCACCAGTTTAACCAACCATACACAAGAATTACTCTTATTACTACCAGAAAAAAAAAAAGAAGGAATTACTGGAAATAAAAAGAAGCAATATCAGTATTTTGGATGTATCAAACACACGTGCTTATTCACAACTTAGCACACAAATCTGCAGAAACCATTGTGTGCATTATACACAAATACACAGAGACACAAGTGTCCAAGCTGAGCTGGTGACCTCAGCTTTATGTGGTTGCCAGACAGGACTACACAAAGACTTCACCTGAAAGACACTAAAATAAACCTCACCTGATGGCAAATGCAGTGAATCAGAGGTCAATGGTCAGAATGGACACCAACATGACAAGTGATAATCGTACAAGTGTTCATATTTCTAATATTCATGCTACACGTGTTCCTGTTACATGGTGCATAGAATAAATGACAGGCTGCTTTGTAGGCATGTTGTACTAGAAACAAGACACATTCAACAGTGCTGCTCACAACAGACATACTGTTCTCCTTTTCAATATTGAAACGACAAGGGACAGCACTCCATGGGAAAGCACTCGCAGGTGATGTGCGCCTGACTGAAGAGGCCACTTCTCCCGCTGGCTCTACCCCCCCCCCCCCCCCCCCCCCACCACATTCAATCCAACCCCTCCCCCTCCCAAAACCTCACACACCACACCCACCTTTTTCATGCCCTCCTGTTCAAGCCCATATTTTCTTTGGAAGCAGCACTGTCCTACTTCATACGCCCTCTCTTCATAAGCCCTGTCCACATCTCCACGCAAAACACATTTCATTGCAAATAATACTGATTATACTTTGAAAAAAGATAATAATACTGATTGTCCTCTCCTGTACTAACACCATACATACATATAAAAACATGCATACATATGTGAAAAAAAAAAAAAGTCCACAGAACGGTTCCAATCAATGGCACAGGCACATCTATAAATAGGCAAATGTTTAAAGATATGCATCATATACCAATCTGGTTTGATATATATTGTATTCCATTGTGTGTTATGACATACATTCTGTTACAATCCATGATGACAGATTATATTCAGCGGTAGAGCCAGCCCACAAATAGCCATATGTGGTCATTTGGGCCGTGGAACTCGAACTGCTATCGAAGAAAATGAGTGCAAACTGACAATTTAAATAAATACTTCTCATTTCAATATCACACACACACTCACACACACACACACACACACACACACACGCGAGTGTGTCAGTGTGTGCACATGCATTTACCATAATACAAAAAAAAATTGCAACAATTTTTATCATTTCTAAAATTACTGATGAATACCGAAGTGATGCTATCTGTAGACAAATGCCAGGTGCAACGATCGCTTTGTGGCAATGCAGACGCTCCACACACAAGCATTTATGACAGCAATGCAGCAACCTTCCATACCTGACTGCAGTATATGTACGCACTAGATCGGACAGAACGCAGTAGATCCATCCACTAGATCAAAGTGCAATAGGTTCACCCACTGGACCAGAGTACAAGTCAACCCATCCACTAGGTCAGAGTACAACAGACCCATCCCATCAATCTACTAGATCAGAGTGCAGTACATGTATCCACTCTTCTCTTCTTCCCCTTGCTTCTTCTCCCATATCTCCATGGGGACAGCACAGTGAAGAACAGCTCGCCAGGCTGCCTTATCTCCATGGGGACAGCACAGTGAAGAACAGTTCACCAGGCTGTCTTATCTCCATGGGGACAGCACAGCGAAGAACAGCTCGCCAGTCAGCCTCACTTCCATGGGGACAGCACAGTGAAGAACAGCTCACCAGGCTGTCTTATCTCCATGGGGACAGCACAGCGAAGAACAGCTCACCTGGCTGCCTTATCTCCATGGGGACAGCACAGCGAAGAACAGCTCACCTGGCTGCCTTATCTCCATGGGGACAGCACAGGGAAGAACAGCTCGCCAGGCTGCCTTATCTCCATGGGGACAGCACAGCGAAGAACAGCTCACCTGGCTGCCTGATCTCCATGGGGACAGCACAGCGAAGAACAGCTCGCCAGGCAGCCTTATCTCCTGCAATGTGGTCAGTCCACCATGCAATGTGGTCAGTCCACCCTGCAATGTGGTCAGTCCACTCTGCAATGTGGTCAGTCCACTCTGCAATGTGGTCAGTCCGCTCTGCAATGTGGTCAGTCCACTCTGCAATGTGGTCAGTCCACTCTGCAATGTGGTCAGTCCGCTCTGCAATGTGGTCAGTCCACTCTGCAATGTGGTCAGTCCACCATTTTCTTTGTCTCCCCTTTCACCCCCCTCCTTCACCAGCTCCCTGGAGGACTGTTTGAGCAAGGCCACAGGACCTCGCTATATGGCCATACCAACACACTTTCTTTCTTTGACCATCGTCAGTACATCTTCGTAGGATCCTGCGCGCTGCCAAAGGCACACTTGTTGACTGGTGATGCAAACAGTGTACCTGATGTTTAGAGTCTGGCAGTAACATCATCTCATGAATTGGATTCTTCTTTCTCACTTTGCTTTGAGGGTCCATGTCTCGCATGCCTAAGAAATGTGGACTACACAATTGCACACACAGATGTTCCACAGAGGCCTGGTTCTTGTGTTTCATGGAGGTGTTCCACAGAGGTCTGGTCTTGTGTTTCATGAAGGTGTTCCACAGAAGCCTGGCCTTGTGTTTCATGGAGGTGTTCCACAGAGGTCTGGCCTTGTGTTTCATGGAGGTGTTCCACAGAGGTCTGGCCTTGTGTTTCATGGAGATGTTCCACAGAGGCCTGGTCTTGTGTTTCATGGAGATGTTCCTGCCCTTCCTGCAGGTTTTAGTCTGGACAGTGCTGCCCTTGTCTTTGCTGCCCTTGAGAGGATTTCTGGTTTGGATTCCTCACTACTAATGGTGGATCCCAGGTAAGTCGCTTGTTGAACAGATTCTAGCTTCTGATCATGAGCGTTCACACTGAGAATCTGTGAGGAATTGAAGAACACAAGGGACAGCTGGATCACACAACAGTGTGAGGACACTGAAACACAAATCCCACTTACATCCATCTACTACATCAAAGTAAAATACACACATCCTCTGGATCAGAGTGCATAGATCCATCCACTAGATAAAAGTGCAGTTGATCCATCCACTAGATGAATGAACAGTAGATCCATCCGCTAAACCAGACTTCACAGGATCCAGGCACAAGATCAGAGCACAGTAGATCCATCCACTTCATGAAAGTACAGTAGATCCATCCACTACATCCGAGTGCAGTAGATCTGTCCACCACATCAGAATTCAGTGGCTCCATCCACTAAATCTGAGTGCTATCCACTAGGCCTCCATGAAAGTGCAGTAGATCCATCCGCTAAACAAGGAGTTTGTAAACCCACCACCACATCAGAGTGCAGAAGGGTCATCCACTACATCAGAGTAAAGTAGATCCATCCACTGGATGAAAGTAGAGTAGATCCATTCGCTAAATCAGAGTGCTGCAGGTCCTTCCACAACAGGGAAGAAGTGTGACAGGTCCATCCAAAACATCAACGTGTAGTCGATCCATGCGTTGCATCTCAGTGCAGTTGATCTATCCGCTAGATCAGTGTGTGGCAGACCCGTACAATAAATTAGAATGCAGCAAGAACATCCTTTGATCCAAATGCTGTGTGCATCCTATCCTAGATCAGTGTCATTCGTTCTCAATTCTACTTTCACACACATACACCTGTTTCACACTTCTGGAGCAAACTTGTGTCGTCAAGGGCATGCCCACTGAGTGAAATGTCAGTTCAAGTGGTCTTCTGGTCTGTACACTACAGGTGCAAAAGGGGGGAGAAAAAAAAAAATGACATACATAAATGAAATAAAGTGCAACACCAGCTCACTGGACCGTCACATGATGTCTCTACCTTTGAAGTCGCCTGCTTGCATTCATATCAACAATCAAGGCACTAAGAAAGCTCAATGCCACTCTCTGTGCCAAGTTACAACTTCAAAACTCCAGTTCAAATCAACGTTGATTACACATATATTTTGTGGACTTAAACACTGGTCATATCCATATCGTATACGTACCTTATGAGTTTCAGGCTATCGTATATGTACCTTATGAGTTTCCTGCCTGTTTCTGTAAGTTAATGCCCATCTTTGTATAACGCCTGAAAGATTCCCAGAAACCTATTTGGTGTTTGTCCATGCGTAGAATAATGTACCATTCAGCCACGCCTCCTTTTAAGATATGCCCTTTCAAAATGGACAAACAATGATATAAATTTTTATATGTCATTCCCCCCCCCCCCCCCCCCCCCCCCCCCCCCCCCCCCCCCCCCCCCCCCCCCCCCCCATATGATAATTAACAGTTAAACCTTCTAAAAAAAAAATCACTCCAAGCATGAAGTGAATTTGGTTCTACATCTTTACCAGGTAACAATATGAAGATGAAATTATGAAAATTCATGTGGCTTTGAAAGAAGTGGGTAGAATGTAGTGGATAGAATGTTCCCAGAATTTACTCTTGCAGAGCTTTGAACGCAAGCAGGTGGTCACAAGGGATAACATTTGGAAGTTCTTTGATAATATCCCTAAAACATGCTGTAAAATCAGACATGGGGGCCTAAACGATACAGAATGTTTCGTTCCTCTGTGGCTTGGTTTTCCAGGTCAGATGAGATTATTTTTTATCTTTTCTATGCCACTGATGATACTAGAAGTCCACATGTTACTACTTAATTATTATGAGAGGACCATTCTTAATTATGTAATAAAGTCAAAGATCTGCATCCTACATTTGGCATCAACAGAACTCTGTCACTTCTTGGCAAGGCTAGGACTGTTCTAGTTTAACTCCATAAACAAACATAACTCCATAAATAAACATAACTCCATAAACAAACTTAACTCCATAAACAAACATATAACTCCATAAACAAAACTTAACTCCATAAACAAACATAACTCCATATATAAAGAGTCACAGTTCTTCTCCACCTACTCTACGGTCCTTACTTTGGCCCTATGTCACTTTCAGTCGTTTCTATTACTGAAGCAGAAGTTAGATGGACAGACAATTTCATGACTTCAAAAGCTGTAAAAACTGAAATGTTACCAAACTCAATCTTTTGCCTGTTTCAGAATGCAAAAAAACCACAACAGTACTGCGCTCTTGCAACTATGTGTGTGTCATAAAAGAAAGAACTTTGAAGAATGTGATGTTCCAGGTAAATCCCATTGCGTTGTTTGCTCTTCAGCAATACTAAGGACAGTAAAGAAGGATGGATTCTACCGGATATCATGTTTACTTCAAAGTCTCATTTGAATATCATAGAACCATTCTGTGTACAAGTAGGTATAGGTATCAAGTACACATTTGAATATATACATGTATCCAACTTCGATTAAGATTTACAAACAAATATGGCATTATCTATGTCACAGACATTTCTTCTGGCAGCAACACCTTCCATTCACAATAGTAAATAATCTAGTGGACTTCCTTTATATTTGTACTTCATTAACGTAGTATTCATTACCTTCTAACTCACCATTTTGAGTCATCATCATGAATTGTGTTTGTTTATTCAGCCCAGGTGTGAGGGTGAGGTGGCAACTTATCAGTGATAAGCCACATATTCTCTGCCTTCCTTCAACATAGAAAACAAATGTACAAACAGGTCAAACTGTCATCATCATTGTTATGGGTCACCTAAACTTTCAGTCTTCATAAACCTGAATCTATATTAGCTTTCATCCTACACAGCCCTTGTGGTCAGGAGAAAAGGTCACAACACTGTTCAATCACACATCTTGAAGAACCTGACCAGGAGGCCTGTGTCCTGGGTCAGTACATCCAGGTGGGCCTCAGCTGAAGACCTGGAGCTTGTCATGTGATCAGAACCTATGACCTTCCCGTGGACAGTCTGACCTGCGCTGTGGTGTACTGGAGGCCCGCTGTGGGGACTGGCTATGGTGCTGGGAAATAGAGATCCTGCACAATCAACATGCACCACTGCTGACTTGGGCCCTCTTTGCAAGCATGTTTGTGCATGCTTGTGTGACAGAGAAAGTTGCAAGGGTTACATGTTTGTGTGAAAATTTATGGCAAAGCAATAGCAAGGTGACAACGGTCGCATGCTTGTCAAAACCAAAGCTTGTGTGGGGCAGCAAAGTGGCAACACAGCAGATATGAAATCCAACAATACCCACTGTCCACCTCCTTCCTCAGCCTCACCCCACAGTACCTGGGGGTGGCACGTGTCATGGTGGCATTGGGTGAGTCCCACACTGTTGGGCAGGCTGGGGGAGTCCCCCAGCAGGCTGGGGGAGTCCCAGATCCCCCTGCCTGACAGGATGCCACCAGCATTCCCCTAGCACCACCATGCTGTGGATGCAGGGACACAGCCGAATGGAACAGCAGGCAGCAGCATCATGGGGCAGAGGGAGGGTGGACACAGGTCAGTGGAAGACAGGAAGAGGGTTGAAAGCAGGCCAAAGTGGGCAGATAACCCATACAGCTCATGTTCGGGATTGGGACAGTAAAGGAAAGCACAGCAGAAAAAAGGTGGAAAGATAATACCTACACATCACGGTAGGATGGGGGTATTAAATGACAGAGTTCCATAAAAGAAGAAGAAGGGAACAGAGGTAATTTGATGTTCTGTTCTGTCATGGTGATGCCAGTTCCGATTTCTGCGACTGTAATAAGCTTGTGTCAAGGGTACGAGTTCTGGCAGGTCCATGGTGGCAGCTGGTGTATGAATCCAACAATACCCACTGTCCACCCCCTTCCTCAGCCCCTGACGGCCCCTTCCTGCCCAACAGGACTGCTCACTCATGCGGCTTTGCTACAAAGCAACTACTTCTTCCCCGCTCACAACTCCTGCCATGAACTACTGCACCACAGCAGCTGATGACTAGGCCATGACTGTCATCGCAGGGCATTTGCAGGTGATGTGCTGCCTATGTTAGATCAAAACAGACACCACCAACGTGAAGTCAGGAACAGTATAGTCCCTCCTGTGGTGAGCTGCTTCAAACATGGCGCATTCC
>JADBJO010015836.1:20000-22500 GCA_016801955.1 Conus betulinus | reverse complement strand
TATATATTCACATGCTTCCGCCTCTCTTTTCTTCTACTCCCTTTCTTCTCTCTTCTTCTCTTCTCTCCTCCTCCTTTCTTTCCTTCTTTTTCTTCTTCTTACCATTATTACTACTGCTATAACAACCCATCTTACTGTAATGATTTGCCAACTCCTTGCCTTCCTCTTCTTCTATTAGTATCACTATTATTATTGCTACAATTCCTATCACCATTATTGTTAGTATTTTAAATCATATGATTATACTACCATTATCAGTAGTAGAAAAAGTAGTAGCAAGTAGTATTTTTTCTTTTTCAGTATTATCATAAACATCATCATCATTATCATTGTTATTACTATTATTATTATCATTATTACTTAACTGGCACTGACTTCCCTTCATGCTTGATTCCAATCCATAGCCTTTTTCACCCATTTTAATGAAATATCACTATTTGTTATGATCAGTTTTATATTATGCAATAGCATTCATAAGTCGGTATCTTTAGTTCTTGAAGGGACAAGGCCTGATGAGAAAAAAAAGCATCATCTTGCTTATCTGTTACCCTGGAAATAAAGATTATCAATCAATGAACCAACCAATCAATCAATTTAAAATGCAAAATTGTGAAAATAAGGATCTGATGCCCTCGAGCGCTGCCGTGTTATCCAGTACCCTGACTTTGAACTGGCTTACCTCCCTGTCTTCTCTTTCATGACGAGCAAAGAAAAAGAATTCATTCAATGTTGAGGGTGAGGTGAAAGATGCAACCATCTTATCTCCCTCTCCTGTCTTTAAGCACCAAACAAAGGAAATAACGAACCAATGTTGAGACGAGTAGAAAGTCATAACTGCCTTACTTTCCTTTTTTTATGTTTTTTTTTTTTTTTTTAATCATCCAACCAAACATAGAATTAAGTCAGTGTAAAGCAGGATAAATAAGACGCAAAGAAAAGACACACTTGTCTTACTTTCAAGTCTCTTCTTTCGTCGTCGAACATAGAAGAGAATCAAGCCAATATTGAGGGTGAGGAGAAAGACGCCGACAATGCAGACGATGAGGATGATGAGCACTGGCACATCGTCAGCTCCCTGCAGCTCCGTCGTCGTCGAGATGTCGGTTCTGGTGATCACACCTAAGACAGGAAAAATGACTGTAAAATGCATACACCTACAGGAAGTCATGAACTTCTCTCATTTCAAATCCTTTATACAAAAACAGAGACAGCTTAGATACTAACGATGACATTGATAAACTCAGTTCGATCAATGAAGGATGTATGATTTATTTAGTCTGAATTGACGATTCATACAGATGTCTACATGCTGGAAAACAAAGTAAAACAAAATGCAACTCATTGTCATGGTTGTCAGTAAATAAAGGACAAATTAAGTCGTTAGTTGTACACAATTTGTATAAATAATAATGGTTGGGAATCCCTAATCTAAATCTAGTTGTAACGTAGTTCAGATGCCTGTACATAAGGTTTGAAACTTATTGTGCATCTAGCAGTGTGGCATGCTTTGTGTGAATAGCCCTACCAAGTTTGTTTCTCTCTGCATCGCTGCACCAAACAGGATGTGCCATGCACTTAAAAGAAGTTCTATAGTTTGAATCTACGACTCGTTTGGATATGATTGGATTAAATTTCTCAGTGGCAGTCTCTTAATGTCTGTTGGACAACAGGTACAAAGCCGTACATTTCCAACACATTGAAACACCCAAACAAAGCCAAACCAACGTTTAAATAAACATAAGGGAATAGTTGTTGCCCAGTTATTCTTAGCTCCACCATCTTAATCATAACGAGTCAGGAGTTTTCAGTAAAATTCTGTATTTTTCCATTCTCATTAAGTTAAGCTGGTAGCAAATACCTTAAATAGCAGAGTTCATGCATACTGGATAGTGATCAGTTCTACGATAAGCAAGGTCGTTCAGTATTCTCATGTAAATCTGGCCAGGAAATACATTACCTGTTTCACTGATCACACCCTTCAATCTTTTTTTTTTTTTTTTTTCCTTGGAGATGATGTACTTTCATTCCGTTTGATATAATTTTTCTAGAATAAACATTCCGAGACTTGTATATAATTCAGTGACAAAAAGTTGCCGCAGGGATGGTGCCAAATTTGGAACATGAATAACTCTATGCTTTTCATGATTGTGAATGTTTGGATTTTTTTTTTTCATGTTGTATACATATTGAGAAATGCATCAGATAAGTCTAATTAGTTTGCTCCCTTCCCCCCTCCCCCCTCCCTCTTCCCCGATTACTGTACATGGAGTTTGTGTTCAGCGCAGTTTCTCAAGGCTGACAAGGTGATATTCAGAGAGAAAACTACAACCATTAACTGACCAAGTCAGTGCAGCGATGCAGAGAGAAACAAACTTGGTAGGGCTATTCACACAAAACATGCCACACTGCTAGATGCACAATAAATGAAATACGCATATCAGTAGTCAACTACTTCAGTACAAATTGTTTTCTGACTGGCAGCAGTGCAGGCTCTGTAAAC
>JADBJO010015836.1:0-12500 GCA_016801955.1 Conus betulinus | reverse complement strand
CCACAGTGGACATAGCACACATGAAGCTCAGGCTCTCTAGGACTTGTGGCCAGATACTGCTCCTCCCCCACAGTGGACATAGAGCACATGAAGCTCAGGCTCTCTAGGACTGTTTCCAGATACTGTTCCCCCCCCCCCCCCCCCCCCCAGTGGACACAGAGCACACGAAGCTCAGGCTCTTTGTGCCACTTGTGCCCTCTGGAGGACCATTGCCGTGACAACGTTTGTCATGCAGCAGCATGCTGGAAGTCACTGACTACCTTTGGTCATTTTCATCTGCATGACGTGACTAAGACATGGATGCACTTGATTGTTTGAGGGGGACGATGATTGCCTAGACAGCAACACATCCTTTCTGATTTCACCTGGCCTTTCTCTGTTTGAACTGTGCCATTGTCACAGCACTTTCGCAACTATTTGTTGCACCTTTTTTTACTTCGCACTTCCATCAAGTCCTATTGGTATAAGTCATTTTTTTTTTTGTGTTGAAGGGATTTGTGCAGCCCTATGTGTTTTATGTGTATTTCAGTAGCTCTATCTGTACTCACTATCACTAACATTTTATGGAAGAAAGATTTTTTAACAAAGTTTCTGGTATGTTTTTTTTAGAAGATTATTTTAAAGAGATGTGTGAAAAGTTCTTTTTTTTTTTTGACTTGTGAGTTGATTTTGATTTGATTTGGTGACAGTCCTGAAATGGCCCTTTGCAGTCGGCTGGGATATAAGCAGCATCACCTTACCTTACCTCACTAGCACTGTATGTTTTAGGAAGAAGTCTCCTTCTTTTTTCCCTGATGCTGGACTTGAGAAATTCTTGTTGGATTTGTGCTTACTATTGTCACGTTGTGCCTTACTTGAGAGGGGCTGGAAACTAAGCTTTTTGCCTCCACATTACAGATACATACCAACATGTAGTGTCCTCAGTAAACTCGGCTGCCAAGTTCTAGTAACAGAACTGTGCAATGAGATCTTCATGGTAGACCAGCATCTCCCTCTTCAAGGTGAGCATGCCTTCGCACCATCCTTTTCATTATTCTGGCATTTGTCCACAGGTAAGCTTAAGAGAAGGGAATTTCACAACTACATGTAGTTTTTATGATATATTACATGCAGTGTTATGATATACTGTGTGTAGTTTTTGATGACATATTATGTGTTGTTTTATGATATATTAGATGTTGTTTTATGATATATTTGATGTCATTTTATGGCATATTACATGTCGTTTTATGACATATTACATGTTGTTTTATGACACATTACATGTCGTTCCATGACATATTACATGTCATTTTATATGATGTTACATGTCATTTTACATATGTTACATGTCATTTTATGATATATTACAAGTCCAGAGGCTGGGAACCCACTCCCCGCTTGATCAGGAGTGTATCATCACCTCAGACCTGGGAAGCATCATCTCCTCAGGCAACAAGATCAGCAGGGAAATCGACAACAGACTGGCAAAGGCGAACAGTGTCGTTGGTAGAGTGTACAAACTAGTGTGAAGCAACAAATGTGTCTGAGGAAGAGTGCCATGACCAGCCTGTGCAAAGCCATTGTACTTACCTCCCTTCTGCATGGCTCTGAGTCATGGTCACCTGCCCTCACCACCTGAGACTCCTTGAGTTCAACATTCACCGGAGTGACCTCGTCGCCAACACTGAACTCCTAGAGCAGGCAGAGCCCACCAGCATCAAGGCCAAGCTATGCTGGCAGGGCACGACTCCAGGACGGAGGATCATGGCCTGCCCGAAATCCCCTGCATGGCGAATTCTCCACCGGCCCATCGCGACAGAGAGGCACTAAAGAAGTGACACAACGACTGTATGAAAAGCACCCTCATTGCTGTCTGTTTCCTCCATCGCCAGCAGGCCTCCCTAGCTGCGGATTAACAAAGCTGAGTCCTCCTTCGAAAACATCTTCAGGGCCATCCTTGAAGTCAGAAAGGTGTAGGAGGCAGAACCGTGACGCTGCGACACTGAACCCCGATCAGACCTGGACCGTGACCTGCAGCTGCTGTGGCTGAGCCTGCCTGTCCTGCCTTGGCCTCTACAGCCTCCAGCCTGCCTGTCCTCCACTGGCCTCAACAGCCTCCAGCCTGCCTGTCCTGCCTTGGCCTCAACAGCCTCCAGCCTGCCTGTCCTCCACTGGCCTCAACAGCCTCCAGCCTGCCTGTCCTCCATTGGCCTCAACAGCCACTATCATGCCTGCAGTTGATGTGTATCACTTTTTTTCATAATCTTCATCCATGAGGCCAAGTTTGTATCTGTGTATACACACACACACACACACACATCTTCAAAATAAAATTTAAAAAAAAAAAAAAAAAAAAAACTGTCATTTTGCTCATATTTTCAATGTGAGTCTTCTTACTGTGAGATCATGAAATAATTTTCAAATGAATCAGTCTCTTTGGGACTTTTCTCTTCTCTTAGAGGGATGGGGCAGGTGGCGGAGGAGTGGGGGTAGGGGGTAGGTGGGGAGTTCACTTCTCATAGTTCAGTCTTTTGTCCACCACGGTGAAAAATGTACAAAAGGAGAGAGAGGAGAAAATTACATATAGAGAGGAGAAAATTACCTATGTGGCTGGTTAGAGACAGACGCACAAGAACCAACACACAGACACATTCATAGGCACGCACACACAGACACATACATATACACACACACAGACACATACATATGCACAAGCAGAACATAGTTTTGACCCTGCTCACATTTCACAATGAGCTGAGCACTGCGGGTGGCCGGTCGCCCCACTCCATTGTCGGCGACACAGCGCGGAAGCTGCCGGAGTCTGCACGCACCAGCTCATGCACGGTCAGTGTGTTAGTGGACCCTGCCCGCCCTCTGCTTCGTCTTGCCCGCCATGTCGAAGCCTGGACGAGTCCACGTGATCATGTTGGGGATGACGGGATTGGCCTCAGCTCTGCATGTTAAATTGACTGTTCCTCCTTCGTCGGCCAGAACTCTTCTGGGGATGTCGGTGATGCTTGCCTGGTCTGGAAGGACAGCAGAACGGTAGAATAGTCAGGCATGAGGCTGGGGGTCATATGGTTCAACAGGTACACAGCAATGCACTTACAGAGAGGTATGCATAAACTAAATTAAGAAAAAAAAAAAAAAAAAAGAAGAAATATTGTTCATGCATTATGACGCTCACAATAAAACATGCCCATCACGCCAAAGAAATTGAATTCTATTCCTCCATATCTAGACAGAGATCAATTTTTCAGGTTCATTTCTTCACACAGATGAGGGAGCCTATACACATCATGTGTACTGCAAAATGTTGTGACCCTGATTTTGAGAGAGTCACGTTCCAGTACACATGCATGTATTCATACTCAACAATGTTCTTCATAAAATGACGTTGATTTTTAAAGCTGCAAGGAAGAAAAGGAAAATGTTGGTATTGATGCGGGGGAGGTTGGCGGGGAGAGAGAGAGAGAGTGAGTAGAATTGTGTGTGTGTGTGCGTGCGTGTGTGCGTGCGTGCATGTGTTTGAGCCACAGCCAAAGACAGAGAGAGTTCATCAGTTACTTAACAAGTATGTACAGTTGAGAACTGTGGCTGGAAAGCAGTTTTGGTTACCATGATTTACCCCATAAAAGGAATAAAGCATTATTTGGCAAATCCAAAATTTGGGTCATCTGCACAGGAAAATGTCAGAGCATTCTATTTGAGGTTGAATGTTCTTGACTGCAAATGAGCTTACACTGTGATCATGCTGCTGCTGCTGCTGCTGATGCTGCTGATCATGCTATTGATGTTGCTGATCATGCTACTTATGTTGCTGATCATGTTACTGAGGTTGCTGATCATGCTACTGATGTTGCTGATCATGCTACTGATGCTGCTGATCATGCAATTGATGTTGCTGATCATGTTACTGAGGTTGCTGATCATGCTACTGAGGTTGCTGATCATGCGACTGATGCTGCTGATCATGCGACTGATGCTGCTGATCAAGCGACTGATGGTGTTGATCATGCTACTGATGTTGCTGATCATGTTACTGAGGTTGCTGATCATGCTACTGATGTTGCTGATCATGCTATTAATGTTGCTGATCATGTTACTGAGGTTGCTGATCATGCTACTAATGTTGCTGATCATGTCACTAATGTTGCTGATCATGCTACTAATGTTGCTGATCATGCTACTGATGTTGCTGATCATGTTACTAATGTTGCTACTGAGGTTGCTGATCATGCTACTGATGTTGCTAACTGTTTCTGTCGTCGTACAATTTCACCCTGTGGTCAGAAAACAACACTTTTCTGGTAATATTCACTCCCCTTCACTATTCTCACCCTGCCCCCCCCCCCCCCCCCCTTTCCCTTCAGCCCGCCTGCCCCTCATCCCTTCCCCCATACCTCATCTCCCTGTCCGCCTTGTGACACAGACACAGACATGGGAGAAAGGCTGGGAAAGCAGTGGGCTGAGTGAAGCAAAAGCATTGCATGATGCCTGGCAACCTCACACACTGTCGCAGACATGAACCACACAGCTGGTGCTGAGGATCTGGACGGCGTCAGTGGGAATATGGCACGAAAAACAACCGTCCTTGTCTCTGCTAGAGTGTGAACGTCATGCTGCATGAAACACACACACCTAAAAATTCATGCGCACACGCGCACACGCGCGCACACACACACACACACACACACACACACACACAGAGAGGCCCTTACATTTGACATTGATGGAGAAGTTGAAGGTGGCGGAGCCTCGACTGTTCTCTGCCCTGATGGTGAAGTTCCCGCCATCCCTCTTGTTGATGTTGGAGATTCTCAGCATTCCCTGACTGCTTACACGAAACCTGAACATCATGTCAATAGCACATACAGCCAAGCAGCATCAGTTTTATAAAAGAAATTATTCATTTTCCTCTTTACACAAACCTTTCTTACAGTAATTTCATAATGGCAATTGTGCGACTGCGCTTGCTTTTTTGCCCACTGTTGAATTGTTTCATATAACTGCTTGGTTACGAGTGTGGAATTACAACACTTGAAAGATTCAAGTACAGGTGAAATATTGTCCACATTTTGATTTCTTTTTATTGTCCTGTTTTTCCCATACTTCCCTTCACTGTTTGCCCAGGAAAGCCGTTGCACTGTAACGGTCTTCTGCATTGGTGCCACTGACTATTTTCAATGGTACGTCTGCTAGCTACTGTGGTTGGCCAGTCACTGCCAATGCCTGCGACAGTGCCGGTGAATGGTACGAAGTATATCTGTATAAGCCACCAAGTATGGACCATCACAGAAGTACAGGTGCTGGACCTCAGTGAGCTACAAACAACGGGCCACCACCCTGAATGTCTGATGTCTGAGGAGTTTCATTCAACGCCTGCCTACCTTGCGCTGAAGAGTGAAGAGACCGAAGCTAAGTAACAAATTCGTTCATTTTCGTTGTCCTACTTGTTTGTGTCTTGCCTGAAGAAGACCTAAGAGGTCAAAAACACGTCGTGTTTTGTCTTGTGACTCGTTTGCCTGCCTTCCTCTTGGCGGTTTACTAACATTTATTCAGGAATTTTTATAGTCATTCTCCTGTTCTAAGAAAGGGGAACATGTTCTTTTTTTTCAAGACATCAACCAGGGGAACACCCCTGACAGGAGAGCACATCTGATAAAAGAATTAGCCCTGTAGGAGAGCACATCTGATAAAGGAATTAGCCCTGTAGGAGAGCACATCTATTAAAGGAATTAGCCCTGTAGGAGAGCACATCTGATAAAGGAATTAGCCCTGTAGGAGAGCACATCTGATAAAGGAATTAGCCCTGTAGGAGAGCACATCTGATAAAGGAATTAGCCCTGTAGGAGAGCACATCTGATTGGTGAATTTGCCCTGTAAGAGAGCACATTTGATAAGTGACAATTAGCTTTACAGGAGAACACATTATAAGGGAGTCAGTCTTACAGGAGAACACATCTGATAATAGAACTAGACCAACAGGAGAACACATCTGACATGAAAATTGGATCAGCTGTGGAACATATGCCACGGCTGTTCAGAGCAAGTTACTTAGTTTTGAGTCGCAGGGGAGTTTACAGCTGCAGAGGCCAAGCCGTGAATGCAAATCAGGGAAAGGGGCGTTTCCTGCAGGCCGCTCCCCACCAGCCAGCTAACCACACTGTATTCGGCCAACTGAATGTCACCTGTGCATAGCTGGTTGGGCAGCAATGTGTTCGTCATGGTTGAGTGGCCATTACAATGGGGCTATAGGTTTGATAACTAGTTATTGTCATGAAAATTGTAATATGTCTGCCCTCTTAAGATGATCGAATAGGCGAATTCGCAACAATTCTTTTAATACCAAACTCGACTAGGCTTATTTTCCTGTAGATAACGTAGATGCGGCATGAAAGCTTGTACGCAATATTGTCAGGCAATATTAGAACAATGACAACACACACAAAATTGGGCAAAAATGACGTCATCACTTTCTGGGAATTTAATTTTCCATAGTTAAGTAGTACCACAAGTTTGATACATGCCTGTACTCAGACTACAGCAACAAAAATGTTGGATCAGAAATGTGTAAAGCTTTGTTTGTTTGCCCTTTCACTATGTGTCTCATGCAGGACGGAAAAATACAGCTGTGATGCCTTAAGGAACACATCTGACAAGGGAAGTGATCCAATGGGAGAACACAGACCTGATGAGGGAATTCGGCCAACTGTGCATGCAGCAGAGGGACATACTGACAGGAGAGTCCACAGGACTGTGCAGAAAATGTGTGTTAAACAATGTCAACAACGTTGAGCACTGTTGAGCGGCGTGAAGACAATTCCATCAAAACATAAAGACAAGGGGGACGTTCGGATAAGCACACTTGAACCAGTTTTGATCAAGATGACAAAAAACAAAACTACAAAGTAAGGACTTTTGAGGATTTGAAACCATTCTGACCCACAAAACAGCCCTACAACGGCAAAGTGATCTTTTGCTGAAGACTTGAAGCCCATCTGATACAGACAGAAACAACAATAAAATAACCCTCTGAGGAAGACTTCCAGCCGTTTTAATCCATTAAACAATGCCACAGCCCTAGCTGCCATGATGCAGTGATTCCTGTCACATGCAAGACAACGGGGAGTCAGTGGGTTGTAGCGCCATCTGAGACATCCATGCAAGTACAACGATCCCGCCAGCCTGTCCAAGGTCATGCACACTGACCCTGCAGCTGCCTCCAGATGATACCGACTGATCATCATGCAAATGCCTAACTATCCAGAGTCATCATGGCAAGGAACAGGGCTGTGCTGCTTCCATACTGTTGTAGTTGTTTCTCTATTTGACGAAATTCCCAACCCTCAGCCTGACTGTATTCTGAATCAGCCGGCAACACTACCTGGGATGAAGCTCATCCATTCCTTTTCCCTGGAGAATAAAAGCTGTGCTGCTATACTAATAAAACAAACAAACAAATATCAAAACAAAAGCAACATGCTTCAACCTATACATTTTTTTTTCTTTTTTTTTTTTGCTGTCCCAACCTCTGCACCACCTCAGAGGTAGTGCACCCACGCCGCTTATTCCGACACCCCGTCCACAGCCATACCCCAGTCAACCCCGCCGCAGCCCCGCCACCGACAATCCACAGGGAGCAGTCAGTGTCAAGTCGTCAAGAGGCAACCCACCAGAGAAGACACTGCACTGCTGCCGAGTCACTTCGGTGTTCAGTGGCGCCTGTTCTGATCTAACATATGCAGGACACTACCTACTAAGCCCCCTACTGTGATGACAATAATTGCTAGTCGCAGAGAGCGGCATGAGTGAGCTCTCCCTCCGGAGGGCGCCACCACGTCCGTCCAACAACAGCCCCCATCGACTCGCCAATACCGGTGACCCCGACGGAACCAAACCAAGGCCACAGATGTGGAGAGGACATCAAAACTGAGGTCACCATGAGAGCAGAGCATGAAGGGCCACAGAATTTGAGACTTTTTTTTTTTTTTTCAATGCTGATCGATGAGAATGAGGATGATTAAGATGATGCTACGGATTTCCATTTCGGTCTGAGACTACATTACAGGGCTGTCTCTATGCTTCCTTTCATAATATCTCCTGGCGTCAACCAGGCCCAAGAGATACAGGCACCTGCAGTGTTAGTCAGGAAATTTGAGTAACACTCTCAGAAACGCATCCATTAAGTGGATGAAACTCGACTGTGTGGTCCCAGTCTTCCCAACTGACTCCGCAGCAAACTCAATTCTGGGTAGGAGCCGGTCGGGACAGAAAAACTCACATGACCCTGATGGGATTCAAACCACCACCTCCCAACCAGGAGTACGTGATGCTAACCACTTCGCCACAGCGGCTGGCACCTATAGATCTTTTACAAGAGTTCCCACAATTTTAACCAAAATATCCAGACTTTTTTTAGACCTGACTAGCATTTTTCAAGGCTCCTCTACACAAACGGCTGTCTTCCAACTAAATACATGTAGCCACAAAAATAACACACACACACACACACACACACACACACACACACACACACACACACACACACACACACACACACACACACACACACACACACACACACACACACACACACACAAGATTTCAAGATTTAATTATCCTGTCACCCCTTTGGGGGTATGGAGGACATAAAACAAAAGAAAAAGACACACACACACACACACACACACACACACACACACACACACACACACACACACACACACACACACACACACACAACACACATACACACACATACTTCAGACATGCAGTTCAGCACATGCTCAAAGGAGGGCAGTACCGCCCATCCCCAGACACTTACAAAAATGTAATAACCATTGCGTACAGGACATGAGGGGTAAACTCTTGCTCCCATGATGAGATAAATACATGCCCAGAACTCCAAACATATGCTGCGTACGACACCGAAGTGCCTGAAACTGCCAACTCTGAGCACACAGAAGAGACAAGGAGACATCCTGCATAAAGGATGTTCAAAGCTCGCCCGTATTCCCCATGCCTGACACATGAATACAGCAACAGCATCTGCAGAAATGAACAAACACAACACGCCTTCAAGACTAGCACAGCCTTTTTTTCATTCTGAATACAAACAGAACGCAACAGGTGAACAACAAAACAGGTAACTTCCACTGACTGCTAGGACAAAAAAATCTGAAATGAGACAGGGAACAGTAAACACCATAAATCACATGCCCATAACTCAAAATGAATGCTGCTTACAACACCAAATCACCCAGTACGACATGTATTTGATGTTGCTGTGTACATGTGTCAGGTATAGGGTATACAGACGAGGTTTCACTCCAGACACAGAAGTCAGTGAACCAACCAAAACTGCATTCAAAGAGAAATGAATCTAATGACCCATCAGTGTAATAAGGTCAGTAGCAGTCACTTTTCATCCAGGTCCTAAAGTTTAGAACGGTCAGCAAGAAGAAAGCTGGTACATGCCCTGACCTGGATGAGGAGAAACGCCGGCCGTCACGGAACAGTGTGTAGGTCACTCGGCTGGGGTTAGCGTAGGCGGTGAAGTTCAGAGTTCGTGTCTCACCAGCCGTCATGTTCAGTGCCAGTGGTGCCGTGACGTGAAACTCTGGTGAAACTGAAATGTATTGTATAAAACAAACATGTCCATAACTTAAAAACCTACTCTATTACCTAGCACTTGTTAAAAACAAAAGACAAACCAAATTGTGGCAATATACACAGCTCAAATAAACATGCAGTTCACCACCACAATCATCCAATCAATCACAACAACAAAATATATATAATAAATAAAAAAAGTCAGCAGTTAAGAAAAAAAAAAAAAATCAACCATAACCCCAGCTAGCCAAACAACCCATCCACTAAGCATGCTGTCCCTCCCCAACAAAGCAAGCAAGCGGTGAATCAACGTTGAGAAGCAGGCCTACTGACACAGAGCAGTGAGAGTGATGGCGTCGGTGACAGACTGCGCCAGCAGCGTGTTGGTAGCCCGGCAGTGGTACACAGCGTTGTGGTCGGAGGACGTGGGGATCAGGTGCAGCACGTTGGTCGTCCTCTTCCCACCATGCTCTGCGTCCACCACACCGCGGTTCACCCCCTGGATGCGCTGCCCTCCCTTCAGCCAAATTATTTCTGCTGCGGGGTTGCTGGAGGAGCTGACGCAGGTCAAGGTCATGCCCTCCCCTGCGTGAGGCTGGGAGGTGGAGGTGGTGATGTTCACTGAGGTGGGTGGGACTGCCATTTGAAAGAGAGGCACGAAAAATGAGTAGGTGGCATTTTTTTTTTTTACACCAACATAATCTTTGTTTGGCTATATACACTTACCATGTCACTCTTTGCAAACAACAGCTGCTCTGCTAGGTTGACTGACTCAAATTTTGTGCTTTATCTCTCAAAGGCTTCTTATGCCTCTCACTAAAGCAAGGAACTAAATCCACTTCTTTCCAGTCTATGACTAATCCCATACAAATCATAGCAATTACTGGAAAGGCGAGGTGGGGATTTAATGCCAAGTGGTACATTGACTTAGTTAACAGGCAATGCTACTACTCCACTATTTATTGAGGGGCTGTACAGCAGTGGCGAGGGATGTTAAAACCATGTTGAAGGACTTCCCTACATCCATCAGCTATGGTACATTAAGAGTCCCTGCAATAGTGAATAGTGAAATCTTCCTCCAACAGCCTGAAGGTTTCTTCCCCAAAGTGACAGAGATGCCCTGATTACAGGAGCATCACAGAGGAGGTGAGGGTCCCAGCCTTCTGTCCTCTCCAGCTCTGAGCGGAGTGCTGCGGCACAGAAGCACTCGGGGTCTCCCTCTCTGCCTGAGTCAGGTGGGGGACATGCAGACTGCCCAGGGTGGAAACGACAGAGGACGGACAGTGTGTTGTGTCCTCTGGGCCCCTTTTTTTTTGTTCCATGAGTGAATGAAACTGGTGATGTCTGAGAAACGACCAGGGCCTTCCCTGTGGGAAAAACATGAAGACAACGTTGAGGCCTCAAGCCTTGGCAGACTAAAACAAGGGATGTAACTACGCCTGAAAAATTGAAAGTAAGCTTAACAGGGACCCCCTGGAAAGACCAACAGTCAGCTTCAGAGTTAGATACCAAAGGAAGAGTGCTAGCAAAGTGCACGCACAAGGGGAATAAAAAATAAAGAAAAAAATCCATTTGCACATATGCTATAAAGCGCGACACAGGGCTAAAAGACCTTGTGTATTAGGATGTCTGTCAAATCATCCTGAGCAACAAGGTGCTCAACAGTTGTGGCAAGTTGCTACAGTGTGAAATAAGTGGATGAATGAACAAAAAACTCAGATGAATCTTGGGTGGAGAAGTGTCTTTAGGTTAAGGATGCACTTGGAGTTGTACAATCCCTCGTCTATGATTCAAGTCAGCCAAGGATCTAATTTTCCATTCAATGGGTCTTGCTGTTGTTGTTTTTTTTGAGAAAGTAATGAACAGCATGTCCTATGTTCAGCAATATGTAAAAAATAATCCACAATAGCAATGGAATTTAACAAGAAAATGTGACTTGTAGAATGTATTTGATATGCACACCACCCTACAAAGGCAATCAAACAAGCAGAACACATAATCTAGTTCCATACACAGCCATGAAGTTGTTCCCATGTATGCCATAGCATAGTGCATACAGGAAATTGTAGTACTCGTACATTATAGTCATGAACACGTCGATGTGTCACCACAGCACATTGCTGAAGGCTACACAGGGTACTCACACAGCACGGTCATGGTGACATTGGCATTCAGGGGCCGATTGGGAGGGGTGGCATCGTTTGAGGCGCAGCACATGTAGACAGCCCCGTTGTCATCTGGCCGGGCCACAATGCCGATTTCTGACTGGGCGATGTTGCCTATCACCTTGTACTGTGCATTTCGCAACAACTGGCCGTCTGCACAACGATCATGAACATATGGTGCGGTTTTATTTCCTTCATTCATTTCACTGGCGTAACTAAGGTTTTAACAGCATTACATTTCTGCTCTGAATCTTGTTCCTTCACTGCGTGAAATGTGTAACAACAATCATTTTGCTTTAAACTTCAACAGCACAATTATACTTTCATGTAAGTTTGTTGTTGTTTTTTTTTTAAAAGTATAATGTACACAATTGTATTTTAAAGCATGTTGGAGTTCGACTCATACAGATATCAATGTATTTGTCCATCTCACAATCTCCAAAAAACATATTCATGAGAATGTTAACATGATCTCATTTGATTTATGTAAAAAAAACAAAAAAATATATATATATATATATATGTATTTTATATATATATATATATATATATATATATATATATATATATATATATATATATATATATATATGCTTGAATGACAGCCATTTGAATGACATAAGCAAAGGATAAAAACCATAATCACATCGACAATAAAAAAAAAACATATTTCACCCAAACTATTACAACATGTGCCCACCATCGTCACCACTGCTAACAGTAGTGCTGTTGTGTCTG
>JADBJO010015835.1:27051-42455 GCA_016801955.1 Conus betulinus | reverse complement strand
TCTGTTGTGTTCCATAGATGGATGCAGTTGAAGGAGTTGCTGTTCATGTAGGGGATGTTTATCTTTTTATGACAAGACTGTGAGGCAATAGAGTTGGAGGTATCCATGGATCGGTCATCGGCCAGCTGGGGGTCAGATTGTTCATGTGTCTGGGAAAGGTGGTCATTTGAACAAGACGTGTTTTACTGCTCTTGTTCTCGCCCTTGATTCCCAGGCCAGCCCAGGCCAAACTGGCTCAGGCTAGGTGGCCAGGACAAGGCTGACCCTCCTCGACCCTACCCTAACCTACCCTGCCCCATGGCCAGGGCCCAGGCCTAGGCCAGTGTAGGCCCAGACCAGCCCAGGCCAAATGGCCAAGGGCAGATTGAACCTCCCCGAGCTTCACTGACCTTCCCTGACCCTACCCTATCCCAGGCCAAACTGGGCCCAGTCCAGCACACTATACCACGACACCACCCAACACGACACACCCCACCACACCATCACCACTACTACCACAACACCAACACCACAACTATCACCATACCACTATCACAACCACACCACAACCTCACAATTACCCCACCACCACCACACCACATCACCACCATACCACCACACCACCACCATCACTAACACAATCACTGCAACACTATAAACATGCCTACCACACCACCAAAGCACCACTCAAACACAACCACCACAGCACCATAAACACGATCACCACACCACCACCAAACACCACCCCCACACACACCACCACAGCACCATCAACACGACCACACACCACCACCACCACCACCACCACCATTCCACCACCATTATCACCACACCCTCCACCACCACACCACTAACACCACCACAATCACCACCTCCACCCACACTAACAACCCCCCCCCCCCCCTCTCCCAGGAGTCGTCGCCTTCTTTCCCTTGGTTGGGGTTTCCTTCATCACCAGGGATCTATGTAGTAATAGTTTTCTATTCTTTGTAGGGTTTAATGTCCCTTTTTCAGTGTGTTTTGTGTCTTCAATTTTCCAGGGTTTGGGTGTATTTTTGTTTCCCAGGACTTGGCGACTTCTTTTCTAGATTTTAGTGTTTTCTTTCCCAGGGTGCAATGCCTGTGTCCTTCCTAGCTTACAGTCCTCTTTTGTATGATTGCCATAGATGCTCTTGTTTCCTATGACAATCTTCTGTTGAACAAGGATACAAAACAGTAGGCACCCAAGTGGATGGTTCAGGAAAGTATCACACGATCCCTTCAGTGATGTCGCGGGCCTGGTGTTTCAGGGATATGGAACACGGACGCATGTTTTCAGATCTTTGGGGGTTTGCTGCAGAGCTGCTGAGGAAGTCTTTGATCCTGATCCAGAACTATTTCCTTTGTGCGCACCTAGTTCCTCTTGGTCTGAGTAGTCCACATTCCACAGAAAGACTGACATGGCATTGGGCAGTCTACATGCAGATCCTTTTATTAGGATTCAGCAACTTTCTTCCACATGAAGTAATACACAAGGAGGGTAGCTCTTGCTCCCCCGTGATGAAATAAATACACATGTATTTATTTCTTCTCGGGGGAGCAAGATTAACGTTACTTGTTTAGTACTTACTGTTCACTGCTCTCTGCCTCATTTAAGATACCCTTTCTACACATAATTTACGGTCCTGTTTCTGTCCTTGGTTAAGCGTCGTCTCGTATGACTTAGTGTTCTCCTTTCATTGGGTTTAGCTTCCCTTCTCTTTGTCTACTTTCATACAATATTTAGTATTCTTTCATAGAATTGAATGTCCTTTCAGAACGTTTTTCTTAGAATAGAATTGAGTCCATTCATAAAGCTTAGCTTAGTTTCCTCTTTTCACAGAAATGGTGTTCTTTTCTTTCATAGGGGCTTGTGTTCTCTCCTTTCATAGCGGTTAGAGTCCTCTTCTTTCACAGGGGCTAGTGTTGTGTCTTATCATAGGGGTTAGCGTCCTCTTGTGTCACAAGGGTTGATGTTCTCTCCTTTTAGAGGTTTTTGCTTCCTATTCTCTCACAGAGGCTAGTGTTCTCTTGTTCTGTCCTTTTATAGAGGTCAGCTTCCTCTTCTGTCACAGGAGGAGCTAGTGTTCTCTCCTCTTATTGGGGCTAGTGTTCATTCCTTTCATAGGGGTTGGAGTCTTCTTTCACAGGAGCTAGTGTTCACTCCTTTCATAGGGGTTAGCGTCCTCTCTTTCGCAGGGGCTAGTGTTATCTCCTTTCATACGGGCTAGCGTCCTCTTTTTTTCCACATGGGCTCGTGTTTTGTCCTTTCATAGATTCAGTGTACTGTTCATTCTTGTGTGTAGTGTCCCCTTCTGTAAGTTTATGCTGTTCCTTTCGTATGAATTTTATGTCCAATCTTGCTTTTTAATGACCCTTTGTGTTGTGTTCTTTCACATGGACTATTGTTTTTTAATGTTTGCCATCTTCTTTTCCATGGTCTGTTGTCCTTTCACAGGTAGAATGCCTTTCTTGCATACAGTTTAGTGTCCTCTTTACAAAGGGCCTAGTGTCTTTTTGTGATGCCTTAGTGTGTCTCTCTTCTATCGAATTCAATGTCCTTTTGTCTTCTGTATTGTTGTTTAGCCCTAGGGTTTATTATTACTTTTTCACAGAATTCTACGTGTTTCTCTTATAGGGTTCACCGTACTTTCATAGCTTTTGCATCCTCTTTCGCACGATTCAGTGCCTTTGTGATTATATGATTGGAACTATTCTTTCACAGAGTTTAACACATTTTCTTCTTATTGAATTACGTCGTCGTACGTCGACTTCTCCTTTCTTAGGGTTTAATGCATCCTTTTTTTTAATATAGTTGTTCATAGGTGTTAATGTCTTCTTTCTTGATGTTTAGTTAGAATTTTCTTCGTAAGTATTTCAACACAGCTTTTTTTTGTGGCAGGACCAAACAGGAAGTGGTGCCAGTCTGCCAGACGACCACCAGGATCGCAGACCAGATAGAAGGTGCGCCACTTCTTGTTAAAGTAGTTAATTCGAATGTCGTAATAGTAGCAGAACTGTTACATTTTCAATTTGTTCCCCAATTAAGTAGGTACTTGGAACATCAGTCATACTGTTTCAACAATAAAGATTATTATAAAAGGGTGTGTAACGGGTATTTATAATCAGCATGGCATTGATCGTTGTCTTTTTTGTTCTCAGGGGTGTGCATCTCTGCAGTAAAGCACTCAGATTTTTTTTGTCTAAAAGGTTTTTTTAGAAATAATGTTTGGAATTTACCACAGATCTCAGCTCTCTAGATATTCTTTCGTTTGTGTGGTAGAGGAAATTTCTTGGACAAAAATATCGTTTTAACTGTCCATGTTTTAAAGCACGATATTCAGATTTGCGCAGAATAAAACAAAATATTTTTATAAGAATTTCACAGATGTTTAAAATATTGTTCACATTTCAATGTTAAACTCTATCATGGCCCTTTTCTCATAACGTTTGGTTTTTTCCCCTTCACATCTTCGCCTCTGGCGTGTGTCAAAGTTTTGAGAGTTGGTCAGGTCATGGGAACTGTCAGTGGATGGACATAGTAGCGATCTACCCCTAGAGGGATTCATAAAAATGGACGTATTCTTTGTTTTTCTTTTTTTTTTTTACTTGTTTGTGCTTTCGTTTTTGCTTGTTGTTTTGATTTAATTACTGGTGGATCAGAGATATATGGAACACCGATTCCACGTTTCTCACTACTAAGCCTTTAAAACACCACATGTCCACGTATTGGCTTTAACATGCACAGACATTACAAATTTGTAGAAATCTCTGTACGTTTCATGACTGAACATTGAGAAATAAGCAACAGCACTGACAAAAAAAAAAAAACTTTGGGAACATGGAATATGTGTATGAAGACCTGGTACGATCCAGTCTGGCAGTAGTATGATAAGGAGGTCTTTTTTCATCACCTAAAAGGAGAGCTTGAACTGCACACATGTTTTTCTCCCTGCTAATATGTGTGATCTTGTTTTGAGACTTCTTTTAGTAATTTGATGTAGAGCTTTGTTTTCCTAGAAGGGTGGCTGGAGGGGTGTATCATTTAACAGTGGTGTCAGTCTTCATTAGTCCTGTGAGGTCTTTCAGCGGAGCTGTGAAGAATAACAACAGCGTATCTTTACCTCCAAATCTGCAATCATATATGAAAAAGAAATTTAAAGCAGCTCATTGTTTTATCTGAGTCATTGCTGGTGTAAATGTCACTGATCAGGGCATTGATTCAGTATGTGAGAGTGTTCGTTAAATGAAAATGTGTATTTAGATATGAGCTGTATGCATGGATGTATCTGCAGTAATGTTCGTGTGTGTGTTCATATGTAAGTGTGTAAGTGTATAACCAGACACATACGTTTTAAACGTACACTTTTTAGCAAAGCTCAGTTTGGAATGAATGAATATAGACGTTCGTGCGTGCACATATATAATATACTTGAACGCCCATTGGCTTTAACATGCACAAGCATACACAAATATGCATCCAAGCACATGCCCGCAGTTACACTTACATGCCCTCACGCACATAGATGTGCATATGACGACGCGCGCGCGCGTGTGCGCACACACACACACACACACACACACACACACACACACACACACACACACACACACACACACACACACACACACACACACACACACACACACACTCTCTCTCTCTCTCTCTCTCTCTCTCTCTCTCTCTCTCTCTCTCTCTCTCTCACACACTCACACACACACACACACACACACACACACACACACACACACACACACACACACACACACACACACACACACACACACACACACACACACACACACACACACACACACACACACACACACACACGCACACACACGGACACACACAAACATTGAAGACAACAGCAAGTTTTTACTCAGCTCCCCATAATACATGGCGTGAAACAAAATATATAGTCGATGAAAAAAGCACAAACTGAAAATGTTTTTAAACTAGTTAGTTTTGATGAATTGAATGAATCAGATTTGTTTGCAGATGAAATAAGATCTGAACTGAAGATGCTGATTATGTGTTGACAGGGGCAAGACACTGCTACATCAACGCGGGGAAAGGAGCTGCTTTATCAACGGACAACGGAGACCAGGCCATATGAACGAACTCGGTGGATGCGGCTAACCACAAATGGGGGAAGTATTGTTCATTTTTTTTGGCTTCTTCTCTCTCTCTCGTTTTTACACTTCTTCCAGTGTAGCTGTCCCTTTCTTTCATAGTTATATGTTCTGTCATAGAGTTTAGTGCTTCCTTGTGTAGAGAGTTGTGTCGTTCTATCCCAGGATTCATTGTCTTCTTTCCCAGAGTTTAGTATCGCATTTCTTCCCATTTCCTACTGTCTTTTACAGGGGGGTATTTTTCGACACTCAAAAGTCTTAAAATCTCCTTTCTGCGGTACTAGGATCTTCTTCGTTCTCAGATGCTAGTCGTCTTATTCAGGGTTTAGTGTTCCTTGATTCACAGATGTTTATGTCCTTTTCTTCAGGAATTAGTGTCCCATATTTTCTACAGCTGATGCTCGTTTTTTTGTAATTTGGGGGTGTACCTTTCCTTACTTTCTAGTCTTCAGTCAGTGATTCTTCCATGCGCTTCTTTTCCGGGGTTTTAGGTCTTCTTGTCTCAGAGTATTATGTCTTCTTCTTTCCTAGGATTTAGTGCCACGTTCTTTCCCAGGGTTCTTCTGTCCTAAGATCACGTGTCTTTTTTCCTGGGTTTAGTGCGTTTTTCTTTTACCAGGATTTAGTGTTCTGTCCTTTCCCAGGGTCCATGCCTTCTTTCGCAGGCTTTATGCCCACATGTCCGCAGTACTTACTACCTTCTTTATTCCACAGTGTTTAGTCTTTCTTCATTTTAAGGATTCAGTTGCCCTCTTCTTTTCCCCACAACAACACAACCCCCCCATTATACCCCGACCACAACACAGCCCCCCCACACACACCTCACCACACCCTCACCACACCACAACACACCACAACACACATCACTACACTCTTCCACTACACCACACAAAAAACGACACACACAACACTACAACACCCAACATCACACACAACACACACACACACACACAATGCACAACACAGTGCACCACACACACACACACACCACACCACACACACCACACCACACACACAACCCACACCCCCAACACACCACATCCTCATAAAACGCTCCACCCCACCCCACACCACCAAAACGTCACATTACACCACACCACACACCAGAACACACACACACAACCATACACCACACCATACCAGGGGGGTCGGAATAGCTCAGCAGTAGAACGCCAGACAAGTAATCTTGGTGATCCTGGGGTGGTTGAAATCTCGTCGGTCCAGGGGGATTTTTTCACTCGGAGTTGGCATTGGTTGTGACTCCATCTCCCTTACAGTCCTTTGAATGACACTAAACCGGGGTTCACAAGAGTGGGGACTCTGGTATTTTACACCAAGGCCTGTTTGGCTGTGTGTGTGTTGAGGTCTGAACTGAAATATGCGTGTCCAACGTTCAGACCTAGGGTGTTTTATTGTCCAGCACTTCGCACTTGTGCTTGTACCGAGGTCTGTGGGAAGTCTTGAAGAGGCTCTCCGGCAGTGGTTGCTTTTTTGATGCGTGAAGAGTGTGGTTTTCGTTTTGTCATCGCCACGTTTTGCGCAGATCTGCACATTCTGTCGCCTCATGGTCTGTCATGGATCGGTGGGGGTCTTCTGTAAGCAGGGACCACGTGTATATGGTGCCTACATCTGTCTGTGGGATACAGCAGAAGGTGTTCAGAAACTTCGATTCTCCGGGTGCTTGTCACCTTGTGTGGTGGGGGTTGTCAGGACAGGGAGTCTAGTGCAGAATGGTGGCTTTGGCTAGTCTTTAGTAGCTTTGGGGGGGGGGAGAGATAGGGGTTAGGGGGGAGGCCCTTTCGAGCGCAGCATTTAGCTCCTGGCAAGACTGAAGATATTCAGGATGCTCCGGTGTTGAACTTCTGTGTGGATAAGAAACTTTGGCGCCGCATAGTCGGAGACATATACAGAGAAATATCTCTCGGGCGGAGTATTTAGATAACACGGTCTGAATGGATCGGAATGGCCTTAGCATGAGATTCCATTTGCGGTGGCATCAGCTTGACCGGCTCCTGCGCGTTGGAGCTATCGGGGTGTGGGGACCCTGGAGGTGTCAGAGCTGTAGTACATACAGCAGAGTGCCACTGGCCTTCCTGTGTGTGACACATGGCTGCTCTGGTTTCTGTGACAGTTGTCCACGGACCAAAGGTACAGAACAGTGGTACCAGACGAGATGCTTCAGGAAAGGCATGCATTTCCTGAAGTGTCTCTTGGGATCCCCTGGTACTGTCTGTCTGAGTACCCCTTGTTTTGCAGAGAAGAACCTGTCATGGCGGTCATATCAGCATGGAGTTCACACAGGAGGACCTGTGGAACTGGCTTCAGTATAGTCTTTAACGTCGGTCGTCTTCCTGTCGAGGATGTCTAAATTTCGCCCCTGACTCGTGGCTGATTCGCGATTCGTGTTACAAATCGGGTCTCTCTTCCACATGGATCTTTCAACAACACCACTGCATGTCTTTAGTTTTGTTAGTGACTGGATGGTGTGTTGATTAATTAAATAAGTGGGAAGCAGAGGAAGGGGCAGGGGGAACTAAAGAAGCCTGCCTAGAGAAATATGTACATATAGATGTATATGTACATATTTGTCTCTGGTGTAACCTTTGCCATTCATTCTGCGCATTATTCCCTGTTCTGGTGATTCATCAGTCAGGGTGATGGTTCCCAGGAATCAGAGTTGCTGGCTGCTTTCTGTTGTGTTCCATAGATAGATGCAATTGAAGGAGTTGTTGTGCATCCTGGGACCAGTGTGCAGGGGATGTTTATCTTTTTATGACATGCTTGGGAGGCAATAGAGTTGGAGGTATCCGTGGATCGGTCATCGGCCAGCTGGGGGTCAGATTGTTCGTGTGTCTGGGAAAGGTGGTCATTTGAAGAAGAAGTGTTTTACTGCTCTTGTTCTCGCCATAGATTCCCTGGCCAGCCCAGGTGAAACTGGCTCAGGCTAGGTGGCCAAGGCAAGGCTGAACCTTCAAACCCTACCCTACCCTACCCCATAGCCAGCGCCCAGGCCTAGGCCGGCTTAGGCCCAGGCCAGCCCAGTCCAGATTGACCCTCTCGACCCTCACTGACCTTCTCTGACCCTACCCTATCCCACGCCAAAGTGGCCCAGGCCAGCACCACTCTATCACGACACCACCCCCCCACCACCACACCACACCACCACCACTACCACCACAACACCAACACTCCAGCCACCACCATATGTGATAGGTGGCGCTGCACGAGTAGCGACGCTGTGGTCGATTGTCTGCGAATTTATCTTTTAGGGCTGTTGTGCTTTGTGTTTGGATTTGGACTGTGCACGATGATTTATAAAGTGTTCAAGATGAAAAATGTAAACCCAGCAAGTTTGTGTGCTTTAATGACTGTGATATCTTTTCTGTTGAATTTGTGTGATAGTGCAGTTTCGCATTTCCAACATGGCGGACACGTAAACAATGCAGGTATGTTTTTATACCCGTGACACACTTTTAAAATTCAGACACTTAGCAGACACCGGCGCTCACCCATTTCATTTATTTCCACCCAGACATTTTATCAGCAAGTTTCAAGAAACAATCAAGTAAAGACAACCAGAAAGACAGCAAATCAAGCAAGCGGAAGAGAGGACAGAGAGGGGGGGTGAGAAACAGACCGAAGAATAACGGTACTTACACCCCCCTCCCGTCAATCGTTTTAGCCAACGTCCGATCGATCAGACCAGTTTCACAGAACAATAATTTTGATGAACTGCAAGCAAGCGTACGTCATTTAAACGAATTTAGAAATGCGAATGTGCTGTGTTTTTCTGAAACCTGGCTGAGCGAAGAAATAACAGATGACATTTTAGCTTTGGACGGATTTGGTGTGCCACTGAGAATGGACAGAGACAAGCGCGTGACAGAGAAATCAAGGGGGGAGGGGTGTGTATGTACGTGAGCGAGAAGTGGTGTAACAGTGAGAACGTTAAAGTGCGTCGTCAAGTGTGTACGCGTGACGTTGAACTTTTAGCAGTGTCACTGCGACCGAAACACCTGCCACGTGAGTTCGGACAGCTCTTCATGACTGTTGTTTACGTGCCACCATCCGCAAATACTGTACGTGCAGCTGCAGAAATCACGGACTCTGTTCACGCTCTGCAGGCCATGTCACCCGACGCACCGTGCTTTATCCTCGGAGATTTTAATGACTGTGACCTCAATTCAAACCTGCCTTCTTTTAAACAGTATGTGTCATGTTTTACAAGAAAGGATAAAATACTTCATTTATGCTACTGTAATATACCATCTGCATACAAGTGTGTTCAGCTCCCCCCTGTTGGTCAGTCTGATCACAATGCCATTCATCTCTTGCCAGCTTACAGACCAAAAGTGAAAACACAACCTATCACTAAAAAGCAAGTGCAGTGTTGGACACAAGAAAGTGTTGATGAATTACAGGCTTGTTTTGAATGTACAGATTGGAATTTGTTTTTGAATTCTAGTTTTGACATTAACGAAGCCACCGATGTTATTTCCAGCTACATTTCTTTCTGTGAACACATGATTGTACCTACTAAAACTATCAAATATTTCCAACAACAAACCTTGGGTTACAAAATCTCTGAAAGTAACTCTAAATGAGAAAAAAAGAGCTTTTCAATCAGGCAATAAAAGCGATCGTAAGGTTGTACAAAAGAAACTGCAAACGGAGATTGAAGAATCAAAGAGAGCTTACAAGAGAAAAGTCGAAAACATGTTCCAGAATGGAAATATGCGAGATGCATGGAAAGGAATACAGGTTTTATCAGGTTCAGGAAAATGTTCAAACCAAAATATTAGTAACAAAAAAACAGCAAAAGAACAGAAGCAATTTGCAGAAAAACTTAACGATTTTTACTGTAGATTTGATGATAAAGATTTTAGTAAAGAATTAAAGGAAGTGAAAGAAGAACTCCAAAGCTATGTTAAAAACGATGTTGATGGAAGTGATTCTGTTGTGATTGAGGAAAATGATGTTCAGTTTTTTTTCAAACGTTTAAATGTGAGAAAGGCAATGGGCCCTGATAATATCTGTGGAAATTGTTGAAGGTGTGTGCTTCTCAGCTCTCCTATGTTTACAGTCGTTTGTTTACCTGGTCACTTAGAGAATGTATAATTCCTGTTTTTTATGGAAAAATGCCACTGTATATCCTGTTCCCAAAAAACGCAACCCAAGCTGTTTAAATGATTACCGACCAGTTGCCCTCACATCTGTTGCAATGAAATGTCTTGAAAGAATTGTCCTCGGCTATGTTTTAAAAGATACTACACAGTACTAAGACCCGTTTCAGTTCGCATACCAACAGAACAGATCAACAGATGATGCCACACTCACACTTCTCCATCATGCTTTTTCACACCTCGAAAAACCTGCCTCCTCCTTTGTACGCATTCTCTTTATTGATTTCTCATCAGCATTCAACACCATACAACCACATCTGATGGCAAAGAAACTCATTAACATAAATGTGTGTAACAAGCTCATTTTTTGGATAATTGATTTTCTTACACAGAGGACACAGTCTGTTCGATATCGAAGTGTTGTTTCGTCTTCCAGAGTCATTTCAACTGGCGCACCCCAGGGTACCGTTTTATCACCAGTGCTTTTTACTCTGTACACAAATGATTGTTCAGGAAGTGATTCAACTTTGTACATTAAATATTCAGATGACTCAGCACTTGTGGATCTCTCCAACTCTGATTCTGTTTACTTCAAGGAGTTTCAAAGATTTGTTGACTGGTGCGATCATAACTATCTTGATCTGAATGTAACAAAAACGAAAGAAATGTTGATTGATTTTAGAAAGAATCCAAAGCTGTACCACCACTTTTTATCAAAGGTGCTGAAGTAGAACGTGTTGAATCATCATACAAATATTTAGGAACTTTTATAGATAATAAGCTGAATTTTAAATCCCATGTTGAGTATGTCCACAAAAAATGTCAAACCAGATTATATTGTCTTCGCAAGCTGCGATCATTTCATGTGAATACTGACATTCTTCGGACATTTTATTCATGCTTCTTGGAATCTGTTCTAACTTTCTCATTTATGTGTTGGTATGGGTGGGTTGACTGTGAAGAGCAGAAATGTGCTTGAGAAAGTGGTGAACGTGGGAGGAAAAATCGTTGGTGAGACACAAAAAGTCTGAGTGAGCTATACAGGTGCCGTGTTGTTTGTAAAGCGAAGAAGATTACGTGTGACCAGACCCACGTTCTTGCAAATCAGTATGACCTTCTTCAGTCAGGACGAAGATATCGATCGGTTAAATGCAGAGAGTCAGATTTAAACAAAGTTTTATTCCCCTGTCCATTGATTTCATGAACCGAGATGTTTAATTGAAATCCAAATTCCTCTATATGAATGTATGTCATATGTGAGAAAATGGGTAATGTGGCTAAATTATTGTTTATTTGCTGTGAATGTGTGTGACCACAAATTAATTTCTCAAATTGAGATAATAAAGTTCACTTGACTTGACTTGACTTGATACCACTAACCACAACCACACCACAACCTCACCACAATCCCACCACCACCTCAGCACCACCACCTAGCACCACCACATCACACCACCACCATACCACCACAACACCACCACCACCACTAACACAACCATCACAGCACCATAAACATGACCACCAAACCACCACAACAACACCCCCAGCACAACCACCACAGCACCATCAACACGACCACCACACCGCCACCACTACCACCATCCCACTACCATTACCACACCACCACCACTAACACCACAATCACACCTCCACCACCACACTACCCCCCCCCCCCCCCCTCCCCCCCGCCAGGAATCATCGCCTTTTTCTCCTTCGGTTGGGTGTTTCCTTCATTGCCAGGGTTCCATGTACTATAGTTTTCTATTCTTTCTAGGGTTTAATGTCCTCTTTGTGTCTTCAACTTTTCCAGGGTTTGGTGTACTTTTCTTTCCCAGGACTTGGTGACTTCTTTTCTAAGTTTTAGTGTTTTCTTTCCCGGGTGTGTGATGCCTGTGTCATTCCTAGTTACAGTCTTCTTTCGTATGATTGCCATGGATGTTCTTGTTTCCTATGGCAGTCTTCTGTTGAACAAGGATACAAAACAATAGGGCACCCGAGTGGATGGTTCAGGAAAGTATTAAACGACCCCTCTAGTGATGTCGCAGGCCTCATGTTTCAGCGATCTGGAACGTGGACGCACGTTTTCAGATCTTTAGGGTTTTTTTGCTGCAGAGTTGCTGAGGAAGTCTTTGATCCTGTTCCAGAAGTATTTCCTTTGTACAATCCTGGTTCTTCCTTGTCTGAGTAGTCCGCATTCCTCAGAAAGACTAACATGGCATTGAGGAGTCTGCATGCGGATCCTTTTATTAGGACACAGCAGCTTTCTTCCACAGGAAGTAATGCAGAAGGAGGGTAGCTTTTGCTCCCCCCATGATGAAATATTAATACTCATGTATTTATTTCTTCATGGGGGAGCAAGAGTAACCTTACTTGTTTAGCACTTACTGTTCACTGCTCTCTGGCTCATTTAAGGTCCCGTTTCTTCCACAGAATTTACGGTCCTGTTTCTATCCTTGGTTAAGTGTTGTCTCATATGGCTTAGTGTTATCCTTTCATTGGGTTTAGCTTTCGTTCTCCTTCATCTACTTTCATACAGTATTTTTATATTCTTTCATAGAATTGAATGTCCTTTCAGAACGTTTTTCACAGGGGGTAGAATTGAGTCCTTTCATAAAGGGTAGGGTCCTCTTCTTTCACAGGGGCTAGTGTTCTTTCCTTTCATTGAGGCTAGTGTTCTCTAAGTTCCATAGGAGTTAACGTCCTCTTCTTTCACAGGGGTTGTGTTGTCTCCTGTTATTGAGGTTAGCGCGTCCTTTTTTTCACACAAGGGTTGGGTGGTCTCTCCTTTTATAGGGGTTTGCATCCCCTTCTTTCATAGGGGCTAGTGTTCTCTCCTTTCACACATGGGCTAGTGTTCTCTCCTTTCACATGGGCTAGTGTTCTCTCCTTTCACATGGGCAAGTGTTCTCTCCTCTCATAGGATTTAGCATCCTGTTCTTTCATAGGGCTAATGTTCTTTTTTTTTTTGGGGGGGGGGGGGGTCTTCTTTTACAGGAGCTAGAGTTCTCTCCTTTCATAGGGGTTAGAGTCCTCTTCTTTCACAGGGACTGCTGTTCTCTCTAAAGGGTTAGAGTCCTCTTCTTTCATAGGGCTAGTGTTCTCTCTCATTTGATAGGTGTTAAGAGTCCTCTTCTTTCATAGGGGCTAGTGTTCTCTGTGTTCTCTCCTTTTTATAGGGGTCAGTGTCCTGTTCTGTCACAGGTGCTAGTGTTCTCTCCTCTTATTGGGGCTAGTGTTTCATTCCTTCATAGGGGTTGGAGTCTTCTTTCACAGGAGCTAGTGTTCACTCCTTTCATAGGGGTTAGCGTCCTCTTCTTTCGCAGGGGCTAGTGTTATCTCCTTTCATACGAGCTAACGTCCTCTTTTTTCACATGGGCTCGTGTTTTCTCCTTTCATAGATTCAGTGTACTGTTCATTCTAGGTGTGTAGTATCCCCTTCTTTAAGTTTATGCTCTTTCTTTCGTATGGTTTTTATGTCCGATCTTGCTTTTTAATGACCCTTTGTGTCGTGTTCCTTCATATGGACTATTGTCTTTCATTGATGTCTCTGTCATCTTCTTTTCCATGGTCTGTTGCCCTTTCACAGGTAGAATACCTTTCTTGCATACGATTTAGTGTCGTCTTTGCATAGCGTCTAGTGTCTTTTTTCCGATGACTTAGTGTGTCACTTTCTGTCAAGTTCACTGGCACCCACACACTAGTTTGTGCTGAAGCACACTTGTGCATGTTCTGTCTTTTTAGTTAATGAATAATTTCTGTTCATTAGCGTTTTGTAATGCTTATTATGGCTTTATTGAAAATGTGTTAACTTTATATTTACAAATATTGTTATTACACACAAACGCGTGCGCACGCACACACACATACACACGCACACACAAACAGTGGATGTGGGGATATGAGGGGAGGTGTCCTCTGTATTGCTCTTAGCTGTAGGGTTTAGTATGACCTTTTCACAGAGTTCTACGTACTTCTCCTCCAGTGGTCACCGTACTTTCATAGCTTTTGTGTCTTCTTTCGTATGATTCAGTGCCTTTGTGATTATAAATTGGAACTATTCTTTCACAGTTTAACATATTCTTCTTTCTTACAGAATTATGTCGTCTTACGTCGACTTGTTCTTTCTTAGGGTTAATGCATCCTTTCTGGAATATAGTTCTTCATAGGTGTAAATGTCTTCTTTCTTCGCGTTTAGTTAGAATTTTCTTCGTAGGTATTGCAGCACAGTTTTTTTTTTTTTTGTGTGTGTGTGTGGCAGAACCAAACAGGAAGCGGTGCCAGTCTGCCAGACGATCGCCACCAGGATCGCAGACCAGAGAGAGGTGCCCCACTTCTTGTTAAAGTAGTAAATTCGAATATCGTAGTGGTAGCAGAACTGTTACATTCTCATTTTGTTCCCCAAATAAGTATGTACTTGGAATGTCAGTCATACTGTTTTGACAATAAAGATTATTAAAAGGGTGTGTAATGGGTATTTATATTATAACCATCATGGCATTGATCGCTGTCCTTTTTTGTGTTCTCAGGGGTATGCATTCCTACAGTGAAGCTGTCAGATTTTTTGTTTTAAAGGGTTTTTTAGAAATAATGTTTAGAATTTACCACACATCCCAGCTTTCATTAGAGGGATTTCAGAAATTGACCTGTTCCTTGTTTTTTCTCTTTTTTTTGCTTGTTTTTGTTTTGCTTTGCTTTAATTACTGGTGGAACAACGATATATGGAACACTGATTCCACGCTTCTCACTATCAAGCCCCTCAAAACCACCATACATGTCCATGTGCAAGCACGCACAAACAAACACTGTGATGCACATTCACGCTCGCACATACACATACACACGCGCGCACACACACAGGCGCGCGGATGCATGACACACACGTGTAAAACCATAGCCATTCGTGCCAACACACACATACCCATTCGTGCCAACACACACATACCCATTCGTGCGAACGTACACACTTTTTTTTGCAAAGCTCAATTTTGAGTGAGTGAATATGATCTGGGGGTCTATGGTCTAGTCTCCTGGTTTATAGTCTTTCTTTTGAAGTTAGTGTGCCTGTTTTCGTCGTGTTTACTAACCTGTCATCGTGCTTCGTGTCCTTTTCTATAGGGTTTAGTATTTCCTTTCATAGGGTTCTGTGTG
>JADBJO010015835.1:10000-20000 GCA_016801955.1 Conus betulinus | reverse complement strand
TTTTTTAAATTTGATGTTGCTACACATGTTATTGCTTTCTTTATGATGTTGTCATTTATCTTCCTCGCAGTCGGCAAATATCAGCGCTGTCCATGTGTGTTTCTTGTTTGGATAGTTGCACTGGCCACTCTAGGCCTGTCTACTTTTTTAAATAGTTGTTGAGTTAGTACATGATATGCCTATCTACTTATTATTGTTGTTTGGATTGGTACATTCAGGCGTGATGTCCACATGTACCACAATTTACGTGACTAATAAGAATAACCATTTAAGACTGCATGTGTGTGGGCGGGGAAGGTGAGCACGGGAAAGGAGGGGGAATGGCGCATTAAAATGGGCAGTGGAAATGACTTTTTATGTCGGTCGGCACTTCAAGCTGCGAACGCAGTGCGTCACTCATGGGCCGACCAGGCACCATGTTATTTTCTATGTAGGATACTCCTTTATATCTGGCACCATGTTGTTTTTTTCGATGTAGGATATCCATTTATATCTGGCATCATGTTATCATCGCAGTAGGATATCCATTCATATCTGACACCATGTTATCATTTGAGTAGGATATCATTTCATATCTGGCACCATGTTATCATCAGAGTAGGATATCCATTCATATCTGGCACCATGTTATCATGGGAGTAGAATATCCATTCATATCTGGCACCATGTTATCATCGGAGTAGGATATCTGTTCATATCTGGCACCATATCATTTTCGGTGAAGGATATCTGTTCATATCTGACACCATGTTATTTTCTGTGTAGGATATCTGTTCATGTCTGGCACGAAGTTATTTTCTGTGTAGGATATCCGTCCATGTCTGGAACGAAGTTATTTTTGGTGAAGGATATCCATCCTTAACCCGCACCTTGTTATTGCCGGTGTAGGAAATCCCTTCATTTCTGGCATCATGTTATTGCCAGTGTAGGAAATCCCTTCATTTCTGGCATCATGTTATTGCCGGGTGTAGGAAATCCTTCATTTTTGGCATCATGCTATTGCCGGTGGAGGAAATCCCATCATTTCTGGCATCATGTTATTGCCGGTGTAGGAAATCAGTTCATTCCTGGCATCATGTTATTGCCGGTTAGGAAATCCTTTCATTTTTTGCATCATGTTATTGCGGTGTAGGAAATCCCATCATTACTGGCATCATGTTATTGCCGGGGTGGGAAATCCCTTCATTTCTGGCATCATGTTATTGCCGATGTAGGAAATCCCTTCATCTCTGGGATCATGTTATTTTCAGTATAAAATATCCATTCGTGTCTCGCAAGTTATTTTCGATGTAGGATATCCATTCATATCTGGCACCGTGTTACTTTTAGTGTATGGTATTCGTACACATTTGGCACCATGTTACTTACTCCGTAATGTATAAGCTATCCTTGCACACCTGGTACTATGTTACTTTCTGCATAACAAACAGACTATCCGTGCACACTTGTGACCGTGTTACTTTCTGTGTTAACAGACTATCTTTGCACACTTGGCATCATCTTTCTCTCTACGCACAGTGTGTGAGCTGTAAGATGTAGAAATCCGTGCACTCCTTGCAACATGTTACTTACTACTCTGTGATGCACAGCACATCCGTACATACATGGCATCAGGTTATTTTTGCTGTAAGGTGTCGGATACAAAGTCCACGCCTGGCACTGTTACTTTCTCGTAAGGTGTAGGGATACCCGCCTAGCACACGCTTTCTCACCGCCTGCACTGTTACTTTCACACCCATGCACGCCTGACAACACATTGCTTTCATCGTTAAGTGTTGGAAACTCGGAGAACACCTAACATTACATTACTTTCGCCGTCAAGTGTAGGACACCCAATGCACGCAAGAGCATTATCTGTTTTACTCCGTAAGGTGCCAATTATTTTTGCAACATGTCCTCTCCGTGGCAGCATCTGTTTTTTTTTTTAGCAGCTTTGAATGCGAGGCTTTCCAAACGAAGAAGAGGTAGCTTCCAGAAAATGGGAACGACATCTTAATATGAATCGTGATTGGCGAAAGCACGAAGGATTGTCCTTCACTGTTTGGTTGTTTCTCCAGTCTTCCTGTCTCATTTCTGTCAATTTTCATTGATGCCCATTTCCGTTAAGGATGTTTTGTTTCAGGTGCATGCGTTCTGTGCATCATCTCTCTTTTGTGCGCACCATGCTTTTTCATTCTTGTAAAAAAAAAATGTCGGCTTTTTTCTCTACTTCTCAGATCTAGAACTGACACATACCTTCTTGTCTATCCAAACAAGTTTCACGTGCTTCAGGGTTTATTGCTTCTCTCCTGTCTACAAACAATGAGCTACTAAGCCTTGAATATGTTTGTTTTTCCAGTTTTCTATTTGTTATCTGCTAATGATAACATTCGCCCTTTTCTTTCCTTTTCTTTTTCTTTTTTTTTTAAAGTTTTGTTTTGGTTTGGTTGGTTTTTGTTTTCTTTTCTTTTTTTGAGTTGGTAAGACTGCAGGCAGAAATTGGAACATAAAAGCAAAAATAAAATAACTCAACCGCAAAACCTGGGAAGGAGCAAATTACAACACAGGCACAACAGGTTTTGATATTTTAGGGTTAGGATTAGGGTTAGGGGTTTAGGGTTAGGGTTAGGGTTTAGGGTTAGGGGTTAGGGTTTAGAGGTTAGGGTTAGGGTTTTAGGGGTAGGGTTAGGGTTTTAGGGTTAGGGTTTTAGGGGGTAGGGGTTTTAGGGTTAGGGTTTTAGGGTTAGAGTACGGGTAGGGTTAGGGTAGGGGTAGGGTTAGGTTAGGTTAGGTTAGGGTTAGGGTTTTAGGGTTTTAGGGTATACATTGTTCTGCCTGGGTTGGATGGAAATTTTGTTGGCTCTTTTCAATGGTTTTAGGTTCTGCAGTTGTCAACTGTTTCTTTTTACTGAATTCATGTAGTAAAACCAAATTATTTCGGTACGTTTATTGCTGCTTTCTTTTCTAGAATTGGAAATGGATGGGAATCTGTCTATTGTGTCTGTTGCTTGTGAAGGCCTCAATACTTCAAAAAAAAAAAGACGTAATGTCTTCTATTACCTGAAATAAGAAAAAAAATACACTGTGTACTTCCTGCAATACACTCACTTTGAGGAAAAGATGGAAAATGATTATGTTTTATCAGATTTGGGATATCAGGGTTATTATTCTAGTTACTCTTCAAATGCATAGTTATCTTCTTTATGAGCCGAACAGAGACGACCCGGAATTTTGTAATAATTTGAAATTTAAAATTGACGGGCTGGTGTAGAGAATGCTGTAACAGGTGGGCATTTTAATTTGATCCTGGACTCTGTCAGAGACTATCATAATTATAAACATGTGAATAACCCTCAAGCAAGACAGGCAGCGGAAACCATGATTGAAACGTTAGCTTTGAACGATGTCTGGAGAGAGTTAAATCCAGAATGTCTCTGCTTCACCTGGAGAAGAGCTAACCCACTTAAACAGGCCAGGTTACATTTCTTTTTGATCTCGGATACAGTTGTCACCTATGTAGAGGATGTTGACATTGAGTGTGGTTACAGAACAGATTATTTGGTTATTTCGCCGAACTTGCGATTTTTTGACAATGTTAAGCATCACACTTTTTGGAAACTAAATGCACCCTCTTAAGAGATATAAAAGCATTTAGACGAAATAAAAAGCTGGAATAAAAACGTTTTTAAAGAAGAATACTGAAAAAAAAATAACACGAAAAATGCGGCTTTTATTGTAATACAGGCAGAAAATGCATTATATGTAAAAATCACCTCCTATAGACATCCACCTTTACAAGTGTTCGTACCCAACACTATCAATGATCATCTCACTTGTCAGTCATCAAACATAATTTATCTCACTGACTGTCTTAAATATCACAATATGAAGTGTGTAAGGGAAACTGGCAAAACTTTTCAGCAGAGATTCTGCAAGCACAGATCAGACATTAACACCAAAAAAACAAACACTAGTAGCAAGACATTTCAGTAGTCCAGAACACACGATTGAACACCTGGCATGCCTTACTTCTTCATACAATTGCAATTACAATTACACACACACACACACACACACACACACACACACACACACACACTTAAACATTAATACATAGACAACCTATGTGTTTCTGTGTGGAATTACAGAAAACTACACACACACACACACACACACACACACACACACACACACACACACACACACACACACACACGCGCGCGCGCGCGCGCGCGCGCGTGTTAATTTGACCGAGACGTTTGTAAATTGTATGTATCCTACGTCATTACTGGAAAGTTGAGAAGAATAAGCCTAACGAATATTTTTTGCATGTTTACACGTGATTCAGTGTAAGTGGCATATGTGCGCTCGCGCGTGTGTGTGTGTGTGGTGGAAAAAAAAAAAAGAGAGAGAGAGAGAGAGAATCTGTTCTACGATATTTTCAAGTTCGTCTAGCAGTGTATTCACACACACACACACACACACACACACACACACACAATCTTTTGTGCCTGTGTATCAACGAGAAAGCAGTGCATTTCAAACCGGTCTTGTGAGCGACGTTCAGAATTGGGTGCAGGTCAGAGTCCGTTGTCCGTGTTGCATGTATCTTGACCATCCAGCCTGTCGCCTGAGCAGTCAGTCTGCCAAAGTTCAGACGCCCTGTGATCAGTTCAGAGTTCAGACGTTCTGTGATGTGGACGCCCTGTGCTAAGAGCATGAGGGAGATGAAGAAGCACCTCCACCCCTCCACCACATGTAGAAGTTTATTGTCAGTGCTGTTTGCAGAAGTTTCTCATTGTGGCGACGTTGATTTTGGGCACCGTCTACATTCAGCCACGTTGTGTTTTTCTGCTTTAACCACCTGAAACTTGCATGTGTAGTTCTATTCTCTGGAGTAAGCGGCTGTTCTGTACTTCCTAGCGGAACGACAAGCTTACAACACCAGGGTCAGTGTGGATATCGCTTGGTGCCAGTTCACGCCTGAGATGACAGTGATTGACAGCTACCCCATACTGAAATTGACAGTTATCTCATTCTGTGGTTGAGACGATCAAGATTTCTAGGTGGGTTATTATTCAAGTGTGCGTGCGTGCGTGCGTGCGTGTGTGTGTGTGTGTGTGTGTGTGTGTGTGTGTGTGTGTGTACTTATGTTTAATGTCATGTCACACACGCTTTGTAGACGACTAATCAAGTAATTTTCACTATGCTATCAGAATACAGTCATTGACCATACAAGCGCGCGCGCGCGCGCGCACACACACACGCGCGCGCGCATGCACACGCACACATACACACAAACGCACGCACACACTCACACACACACACACACACACACACACACACACATGTACGCGTATACGCGCGCGCACGCACGCACGGAAGCAAGTATGCACGCACGTATGAATGAACGCAAGCACACACAGAGGCAGGAGGGGGGGGGCGGGTTGCTCTCTATAACGTGCACCACCCCATTGATTTCTGTTAAAAATGGTTAATGTTTGTGTGTTCAACGGAGATTCATGAAACCACTTTTTATGTGTGCATATATGCATGTGTGTGTGTGTGTGTGTGTGTGTAGAAGGGGTTCTTATTGTCGTTGTTGTTGCTTCTCCTTCAATTTCACATCAGTCGACATTAGTGATATCAAACAAATCAACAGCTTGAAGTGGTGTGAAAGGGAAGAAAGGCTTGTGGCCACCCACTAATATGTTCAGGCCTCTAGGAGGCCCGTTGTGTTCTTCCTTGGTTTATGGAAAACTGTTTATTAATCAAATAGGAAATATTCAACATCTGTTGATAACAAATGGGTTAATGGGAAATAAAAAAAAGTAATCGATCAGTCAGTCAGTCAAGCAATTGAATCAGTAGTCTCTTGGATACTAGTTCATTCACCCTGAATGTCATGTAAAATCTGTCCGTGGTTTTTCTCTAGCAGCGACTACAAACAGTTCATGTTGTCCTTACCGGCGAAAAAAGTAACACGATGGCACTACATTTATGAGCAGCCACATGTAATAAACAAAAAGGCTTGCAAACTGTAAGATACATTTTGGCCACATTTCAGCCCCTTTGCCTCTGTCGGACTTATTTTCTCATAAAGTAAGAAAATGAAATCTTTCCTTATTGACTATGTCCACAACCGTGTTTGTCTCAATGTGTCCTTATTCATCTTTACATGTTCATAATGTCCTCACTCATCTTTCATTTCTCTGGATATCCACATCCTTCTTTCCTTTCTCATGATGTCCACATCCTTCTTTCCTTTCTTTCTCATGATGTCCACATCTTCTTTCCTTTCTCATGATGTCCACATCCTTTTTTCTTTTTCCTTTCTCATGATGTCCACATCCTTCTTCCCTTTCTCATGATGTCCACATCCTTCTTTCCTTTCTCATGATGTCCACATCCTTTTTCCTTTCTCATTATGTCCACATCCCTCTTTCCTCTCTCATTATGTCCACATCCTTCTTTCCTTTCTCATGATGTCCACATCCTTCTTTCCTTTCTCATGATGTCCACATCATTTCCTTTCTTTCTCTGATTATGTCCACATCCTTCTTTCCTTTCTGATTATGTCCACATCCATCTTTCCTTTCTCTGATTATGTCCACATCCTTCTTTCCTTTTCTCATGTTATGTCCACATCCTTCTTTCCTTTCTCATGATGTCCACATCCTTCTTTCCTTCTCTCGTATTCCACATCCTTCTTTCCTTTCTCATGATGTCCACATCCTTCTTTCCTTTCTCATAATGTCTACTTTCATGTGTCATTTCTCACGATGTCCACACCCATCTTTGCTTCTTGTAATGTCCACATCGATCCTGTTTATGTTACTTTCTCTGTAATAGGCATTTTCAGATGTATCTTTCTTTCTTTTCTTTCCTTTCTCATGATATCATCTTTTGTCTTTCCATATTCATGATGATCACACTCATCTTTTCGTTTTGTCACACTTTCATACTCCCATTTTCCCTTGTTTGGGGTTTCCCCACCGATCTTTCGTTTTTTTTTTTCTCCACCCTTATCTATTTTCTCCTATCATAATATTCTTATCCTTTTTTTTAAATTTGATGTTGCTGCATGTTATTATGCTTTCTTTATGATGTTGTCATTTATCTTCCTCGCAGTCGGCAATATAGCAGTGCTGTCCATGTGTGTTCTTGTTTGGATAGTTGCACTGGCCACTCTAGGCCTGTCTACTTTTTTAAATAGTTGTTGAGTTAGTACATGATATGCCTATCTACTTATTATTGTTGTTTGGATTGGTACATTCAGGCGTGATGTCCACATGTACCACAATTTACGTGACAAATAAGAATAACCATTTAAGACTGCATGTGTGTGGGCGGGGAAGGTGAAGCACGGGAAAGGAGGGGGGATGGCGCATTAAAATGGGCAGTGGAAATGACTTTTTATGTCGGTCGGCACTTCAAGCTGCGAACGCAGTGCGTCACTCATGGGCCGACCAGGCACCATTATATTTTTCTATGTAGGATACTCCTTTTATCTGGCACCTGGCACCGATGTTGTTTTCGATGTAGGATATCATATCCATTTATATCTGGCACCATGTTATCATCGCAGTAGGATATCCATTCATATCTGACACCATGTTATCATCGGAGTAGGATATCCATTTCATATCTGGCACCATGTTATCATCGGAGTAGATATCCCATTCATATCTGGCACCATGTTATCATCGGAGTAGAATATCCATTCATATCTGGCACCATGTTATCATCGGAGTAGGATATCCATTCATATCTGGCACCATATCATTTTCGGTGAAGGATATCCATTCATATCTGACACCATGTTATTTTCTGTGTAGGATATCCGTTCATATCTGGCACGAAGTTATTTTCTGTGTAGGATATATCCGTCCATGTCTGGAACGAAGTTATTTTTGGTGAAGGATATCCGTCCATAACCCGCACCTTGTTATTGCCGGTGTAGGAAATCCCTTCATTTCTGGCATCATGTTATTGCCAGTGTAGGAAATCCCTTCATTTCTGGCATCATGTTATTGCCGGTGTAGGAAATCCCTTCATTTTTGGCATCATTGTTATTGCCGGTGTAGGGAAATCCCATCATTTCTGGCATCATGTTATTGCCGGTGTAGGAAATCCCTTCATTCCTGGCATCATCATTTATTGCCGGTTAGGAAATCCTTTCATTTTTTGGCATCATGTTATTGCGGTGTAGGAATCCCTTCATTTCTGGCATCATGTTATTGCCCTGTATGTCTGGGCACGAAGTTATTTTCTGTGTAGGATATCCGTCCATTCTGGAACGAAGTTATTTTTGGTGAAGGATATCCGTCCATAACCTGCACCTTGTTATTGCCGGTGGAGGAATCCCTTCATTTCTGGCATCATGTTATTTTTGGTGAAGGAAATCCCTTCATTTCTGCATCATGTTATTGCCGGTGTAGGAAATCCCTTCATTCTGGCATCATGTTATTGCCGGTGTAGGAAATCCCTTCATTTCTGGCATCATGTTATTGCCGGTAGTAGGAAATCCCTTCATTTCTGGCATCATGTTATTGCCGGTTAGGAAATCCCTTCATTTCTGGCATCATGTTATTGCCGGTGTAGGAAATCCCTTCATTTCTGGCATCATGTTATTGCCGGTGTAGGAAATCCCTTCATTTCTGGCATCATGTTATTGCCGATGTAGGAAATCCCTTCATCTCTGGGATCATGTTATTTTCAGTATAAAATATCCACTCGTGTCTCGCAAGTTATTTTCGATGTAGGATATCCATTCATATCTGGCACCGTGTTACTTTCAGTGTATGGTATCCGTACACATTTGGCACCATGTTACTTACTCCGTAAGGTATAAGCTATCCTTGCACACCTGGCACTATGTTACTTTCTGTGTTAACAAGCAGACTACCCGTACACAACAAGCAGATGTACCCTGCGTTAACAAACAGACTAGCGCTGCACACTTTCTGCGTTTACTTTCTGTGTTAACAGACTATCCGTGCACACCTGGCACCGTGTTACTTTCTGTGTTGGTCTTTGCACACTTGGCATCATCTTTCTCTCTACGCACAGTGTGTGAGCTGTAAGATGTAAGAAATCCGTGCACTCCTTGCGGCATATTACTTACTACTCTGTGATGCACAGCACATCCGTACATACATGGCGCCAGGTTATTTTTTTCTTCCGTAAGGTGTAGGATACTCAGTCCACGCCTGGCACTGTTACTTTCTTCGTAAGGTGTAGGATACCCGGCGCACGCCTGCACACTGTTACTTTCTTCGTAAGGTGTAGGGATACCCGGCGCACGCCTAGCACTGTTACTTTCTCACCCATGCACGCCTGACAACACATTGCTTTCGCCGTTAAGTGTTGGAAACTCGGAGAACACCTAACACTATTACTTTCGCCGTCAAGTGTAGGATACCCGGTGCACGCCTGGCATTACATTACTTTCGCTGTTTAAGTGTAGGACACCGATGCACGCAAGAGCATTATCTGTTTTTACTCCGTAAGGTGCCAATTATTTTTGCAACCTGGCACCCTGCAACATGTCCTCTCTGTGGCAGCAGCTGTTTTTTTAGCACCTATATCCTTGCTTCACCTGAAAACTAACCCCCAGCTCAGCTGTCTGTAATGTGGATTCAGTCACTGATCTCTGTGATGTGGATGGATTCAGTCACTGATCAGCTGTCTGTGATGTGGATTCAGTCACTGATCTCTGTGATGTGGATTCAGTCACTGATCAGCTGTCTGTGATGTGGATTCAGTCACAGCTGATCAGCTGTCTGTGATGTGGATTCAGTCACTGATCAGCTGTCTGTGATGTGGATCAGTCACTGATCAGCTCTGTGATGTGGATCAGTCACTGATCAGCTGTCTGTGATGTGGATTCAGTCACTGATCAGCTGTCTGTGATGTGGATTCAGTCACTGATCAGCTGTCTGTGATGTGGATTCAGTCACTGATCAGCTGTCTGTGATGTGGATTCAGTCACTGATCAGCTGTCTGTGATGTGGATTCA
>JADBJO010015835.1:5000-7500 GCA_016801955.1 Conus betulinus | reverse complement strand
GGTCAACGTTTTCCTTTCCTACCAGGGTCACTCCACCTGTAACCAGCTCCCTTTCTCTGTTCGCCAAGCCAAGATTTACATCTTTCCGAAAATTGTTTCCTCGAAGAAGCGTTGTGACCCTTACTCATCATCCTTCCATTTAGTTTTACTTGTTCTCTGAATCTAGGGCATGGAGTGTGTGTGTGGTGTGTGTGTGTGTGTGTGTGTGTGTGTGTGTGTGTGTGTGCGTACGTGTGCTTGTGTGTGTACGTGTGTGTGTGTGTGTGTGTGTGTGTGTGTGTGTGTGTGTGTGTGTGTGTGTGTGTGTGTGTGTGTGTGTGTGTGTGTGTGTGTGTGTGTGTGTGTGTGTGTGTGTGTGTGTGTGTGTGTGTGTGTGTGCTTTAGCAATTATTGTCGTCAGTTGGGGGCTTAGTAAGTGGTATCCTGCGTATGTGGAATCAGAAGAGGCACTACTGAACACTACCGAAGTGGCCCGGCAGCAGTGCAGCATCTCCTCCGGTGGGTTGCCTCTTAACGACCTGACATTGACTGCTCCCTGTGGATTACCGGTTCCGGGGCTGCAGCGGGACGGGCCAGGATGTGGCTGTGGACCGGGGACTGGGAATGAGCGGCGTGGGTTCAGTGCCACTGAGGGGCATAGAAGATGGGACAGCAACAAAAAAAAAGAAAAAGAAAGAATGAAAGAAACTCCTCTGCACACCCACACTCGTGGGAGTCCAATACGTCAGTACCAGTCCATGGAGACCTTGTTGTGTGGACGTGTGATGGCATCATCCGGAGGGTAACCATACTGACACTTGCTCCACAAGTTCGCTGATAACAGTCATCAGGATCCTGTGCTGATGTTTCCTGCGCGTGCTGGATCAGAGCAGGCAGCACTGAACACCACCACAGTAACTCCAGTGCATCAGAGCAGCAGCACTGAATACCATCACAGTAACTCCAGTGCATCAGAGCAGGCAGCACTGAACACCACCACAGTAACTCCAGTGCATCAGAGCAGGCAGCACTGAACACCACCACAGTAACTCCAGTGCACTGAACAGAGCAGGCAGAGCAGGCAGCACTGAACACCACCACAGTAACTCCAGTGCATCAGAGCAGGCAGCACTGAACACCACCACAGTAACTCCAGTGCATCAGAGCAGGCAGCAGCACCACCACAGTAACTCCAGTGCATCAGATCAGTAGTGCAGCAGCAGCACTGAACACCACCACAGTAACTCCAGTGCATCAGAGCAGGCAGCACTGAACACCATCACAGTAACTCCAGTGCATCAGAGCAGGCAGCACTGCAGTCACAGTAACTCCAGTGGCAGCAGCTGCAGGGTCCTCTGCCGGGTTGCTTTATGGCGACTTGAAATGAACATTCGCAGTAGACAGCCGGAGTCGGAGCCACTGTGACTTTTTTTTTTCTGCAGGGGACGTCGATTTCGGAGGTGTAAATGTGACGTTGATAGGGTGACACAAGACATTGGGGGAAAAAAAAACAACTAACAAGCAAACAAACATGAAATTGCTGTGGCGGTATTTTTCCCCCTCTGTCACACAAAGTGGATCAGAGGTTGTCCTCCTCTGTCTGTATGTCTACCTGTCTGTCTGTATGCCTGCCTCTCTGTCTGTGTATCTGTCTGTCTATCAGCCTGACTGTTTTTTTTTTATCCGCCTGCCTGCCTGTCTGTATGTCTGTCTGCCTGTCTGTTTAGCTGTCTGCCTGCTCTATCTGTATCTGTCTGTCTGTCTGTCTGTCTCTCTCCTCTCTCTGTCTGTCTCTGTCTGTCTGTCTGTGTGTGTGTCCTGTGTGTGTGTGGTGTGTGTCCCTTGTCTCTCTCTCTCCCTCTCTCTCTCTCTCTCTCTCTCTCTCTCTCTCTCTCTCTCTCTCTCTCTCTCTCTGTGTGTGTGTGTGTGTGTGTGTGTGTGTGTGTGTGTGTGTGTGTGTGTGTGTGTGTGTGTGTGTGTGTGTGCCAAGGTCACGTGTATCTGCTGACAGCTCTTAACGCGTAGCTGCCCTTGCCCTTGCGCTCTTGTATTAGAGCCCTACACTCCGAGGTAATCTGGTAGTTCGTCTGTCTGCAGAGAGGCATAGACTAGATGGTAAACAGTTGTAATGATGAGGATAAGAAAATAATTGTACATGTATATTTTCATAAATAAATACTCCTTTCTTGATTCAGTGTCATCAGGAAAAGCTGATAGCTGAGTCAGCGTCTATCCTTATAAACAAAGATTGTATGCTGAGTCGCTGTTTGAACTCCCAAGCGAAAGCTGTTTGTTGAGTCCGGAGGAAGAAACGCTAGGAAGAGTTTGACAGCAGGTCTTCAGAGAAGAAATCCTTCAGACAAGTTTTTCAGCGTGAAGTCTTTACATTTTAGAGGGCTAAGCCACGTCCAGGTCATGATTCCTTGATGCCCTTCAGCTGCCTGATTTTCTTTTTCATTTTTCTTTTTTTTTCTGCCACTGCCAAGATTCTAACACGCCACTAGCCCACAAACAGAGAATG
>JADBJO010015834.1:21539-32869 GCA_016801955.1 Conus betulinus | reverse complement strand
AAAGTTTTCTCCCTACACTTTGGAAAATTTCGTTTATATACTTACTTACACACACACACACACACACACACACACACACACACACACACACACACACACACAGTCTACCTTACTTGGTAACTCCAGACTGTGGCTTGGAGGTTTGATTCTTTCCCAAGCCCTTCAATAGCACCAACCACCAAGTCGAGTCTCTCACAGTCTTTCTGTCACTGTCAGTCTCCTTGCCCATCAATGGTACTTTCAGAACCGTCAAAGCCCCTGTAAACCGTCTACGGCTGCTGTTTTCGAAGTGCTAGGGCTAAATTCTCTCCTATTAACTGCACGCCCTAGCACTTGTGTGTCACTGTTATTACTTTTCCTCGACGCAGCTCCTTCAACTAACTGCAAATTACTAGTCCGCTCTTTTCAAGCCCAAGAGTTGTACTCACGCACTTCGTCTGCTTGTTTACCTAACCGGTTAGAGTCAACTCCCCTGCCGGACGCCGCAAACAGCAATTTCAGTGTCCTCATGAAGTAAAGTCACCACCACTTAGCCATTCAGACGAAAAAACCACCAAAACCTGTAGCGATCACACTTAAATGATGATTATCAGTCTCTCTCTCTCTCTCTCTCTCTCTCTCTCTCTCTCTCTCTCTCTCTCTCTCTCTCTCTCTCTCTCTCTCTCCTTGGAATGTTTTGATTGTCAGATTGTTCTAATGTTCTTTCCCCCACACCCACTCTCGCCTCCATGTCCCTCTCTCTCCCTTTGTCCCTCTCTCTGTCGCCCTCCACTCCCTTTCTCTTTCCTTTCTCTCTTCCTTCCCTCTCTCTCTCTCTCTTTCTCTCTCTCTCTCTCTCTCTCTCTCTCTCTCTCTCTCTCTCTCTCTCTCTCTCTCTCTCTCTCTCTCTCTCTCTCCCCTTTTATTTCTTTTTTTTTTTATCGTATTGTAGTTCTAGTCACTTTTTGCATGCTTCTTTTGTTGCCTTATCTATGTTTGACCCTATTCAGGGCGAGGACTGGATGTAAAAAAGCACATAAGTGCTTATCTATTATCCTCGTAAATAAAGAATTTTTGTCTTGTCTTGTCTTCTCTTCTCTCTCTCTCTCTCTCTCTCTCTCTCTCTCTCTCTCTCTCTCTCTCTCTCTCTCTCACACACACACACACACACACACACACACACACACACACACACACACACACACACACACACACACACACACACACACACACACACAATCTACCATTCACAAATATTTGCCCATTTTCCACGTTCAAGGCTATGATTTGCACATCATTCCACAGCAATTCTGGACAACCAAACCAACATACATAGGGAACTAAGCTTTTATGTACTAAGCAAATTTTCACTCACACACACACACACACACACACACACACACACACACACACACACACACACACACACACACACACACACACACACACAACACTACTACCATTCACAAAGATTTGCCCATTTTCCACGTTTCAAGGCTATGACTTGCACATCATTCCACAGCAATTCTGGACAACCAAACCAACATAGGGAACTAAGCTTTTATGTACTAAGCAAATTATCCCCCCTGAGCATCTTCCATGTCTTGGAAGCTTAACCGCTGACTTTACGTAGAGATTATGACTTTTGAAAATAGTCGATTCAAATTTTTCTACAAACGTCTCCACTAAACAAACAACATCAAAGGAGGAGGAAACAAATTGAATAAATCATCTATCTTCTAATTTGTTAGACAATCCACATATATTCCAAAGGAGAAAAGATATGTTAAAAAAAAAAAAAAAAAACATACACACTCGCCACATCCAGACCAGAAGGAACCGCTCTCAGATGGGGAAGAGGGAGAGAGAGGGAGGGTGGGGAGAGATTGACTGATTGATTGATACGCAAGAATGAAGATTTTAGGCAATCTGTCCTTGTCATGCGTACATTATTTCAGAGAGAGACAGAGAGAGGGGGAGAAAAAGAGACAGACGCACAAAGACAAACAAAACAACAAACAAAAAAAAACAGAGAGACAGATGCACATACACACACGCACGCGCATATGCACGCATGCACGCAAACACACACATACACAAATACACATATACGTGCGCACGCGCTCCCAGAGAGAGACAGACAAATAGACAGATAGAGAGACAGACAGATAGACAAGTAGATAGAAAGACAGACAGACAGAGTTGAGACACAGACAGACACAGACACAGACAGACAGAGACAGACAGAGAGACAGAGACACAGACAGTCAGACAGATAGAGACATACATACATACCGTAAAATACCGAGTATTAGCCCATCTCGTAGTATAAGCCCACCCCCTACTTTGAGGCTAAAACGGTGCGAAGGGTGAAATACCTTGTATAAGCCCACCCCCCACTTTAGCTTTAAGTTTTTTTTGTTTTGTTTTTTTGTTATGCAACTCTCTCTCTCTCTCTCTCTCTCTCTCTCTCTCTCTCTCTCTCTCTCTCTCTCTCTCTCTCTCTCTCTCTCTCTCTCTCTCTCTGCATGTGTGTGTGTGTGCCCAAGAGGGAGTCATCATATTTCCGTAGTGACGTCAACTTTTTACACTTTGGATCTTCTCTCTCCCCCCTCTTCCTCTTCTTCCTCCTCTTCCTCCTCCTCCTGGGTATGAGCATCGTTGGCAGCGGGAATGTGAACCCCAATGCAGTTAATGGTTATGTGTCGATAATAGGACTATGCCTCGTCGGAAGTCATATTCAGTGGATTTCAAACTTTCTGCCCTCCAGTTCTTACGAAATCACAATGTTTCTGAAACTGCCAAAGAGTTTGGAGTTGATAGAAAGCAGGTGCGGCAGTGGAATGAAATGAGGCATGTCTTGATACAGAATCAAACAGGGAAACAAAAGCAGAAGAAGATTCATCCTGGTAAACATGTTGCATCAGAAGAACTACATCTGGCTGTGCTTTGGATCAAGAACGAGCAGCAGGAAGGGTTGTTCGCAACAAAGACCTCAAAATCAGAGCTTTAGAAATAGAAGGTAAGCCTTCTTTCTTTTCCGATACTGTTTCTAACAAGTTGCATGCATGTTCGCGTGTGTGCGTGTGTGCGTGTGTGAGTGTGTGTGTGTATGTATGTGTGTGTGTGTGTGTGTGTGTGTGTGTGTGTGTGTGTGTGTGTGTGTGTGTGTGTGTGTGTGTGTGTGTGTGTGTGTGTGTGTGTGTGTGTGTGTGTGTGTGTGCGCTTCACTGTAACCAATTGCCTGATCCCTCCACGGGTCTATCAACAGCTGCAGGTTCCAGATAACGTCCGAGTTCATGCCACGAGGAATGGGTGGATGACTCGAAAGGCTCTGCTTGTGTGGGTCAGGCGAATCCTGGGCCCAGCAGATGACCAGCGATTGTTGATACTGGATAGCTACCTTGCTCATCGCACCCAAGAAGTGAGGGAAGCCCTACAAGAGTGCAAACGTGGATGTGGTGTACATTCCTGGGCTGCACCCCTCTCGGCCAACCAGTGGACGTAAGCGTCACAAAGCCTTTCAAAGATGCCATGCATGACAGCTGGGTCACCTGGATGAGACAAGACCGTCCACTGACAGCCGCGGGCAATCTGAGGCAACCAACTCGACAGGACGTCATCAGCTGGGTGGGCAGAGCCTGGGACAGCGTCAGACCTGACACCATCATCACTGCCTTCAACAGATGTGTGCTATCTCCAATGCCATGGATGGCTCAGAAGATAACCAGACTCTCTGGAGTGGTTTCCAGAGGGCATTGGGGTTCACATTCCCGCCGCCAACGATGCTCATACCCAGGAGGAGGAAGAGGAGGAGGAAGAAGAGGAAGAGGGGAGAGAAGACGAAGAAGACTTCTTTGGATTTGACTAGGGTCACTAACAATTCATGCAACCTGACTAAAGAAGAAAAGGAGTTAGCTAGATTAGAAAAGTGACTTTTCATTTTTTTTTTTTTTAATGAAGGATAAGTCATTGATTTGCAAAAGCCGCCGTGGCGAAGTGGTTAGCGTCGAGGACTCCCGGCTGGGAGGTCGTGGGTTCGGATCCCATCAGAGTCATGTGGGTTTTTTTCTGCCCCGACCGGCTCCTACCCAGAGTTGAGTTTGCTGCGGACTCAGTTGGGAAGACTGGACCACACAGTCGAGTTTCATGCTCCCCCTGTGGATTGCCCGTGCCGGAGCTGCGGCGGGGGCCCGACCGGGCTTTGGCTGTGGAGAGGATGTCGGAATGAGCGGCGAGGGTGCACTGCCTCTGAGGTGGCGCAGAGGTTGGGACAGCTTAAAAAAAGTCATTGATTTGCCCATTTTTTGTTCAGACAATCCCTGAACAGAAAAGGACAAATGATTTTACTTTTTTTATGAAAGATAAATCCATTGTTTTTTCCATACAATTTTTTTTTGTTCAGACAATCCTTGAAGAGAAAAGGTCAAGTGAACTTTTTTTTAAATGAAAGATAAATCACTGATTTTCCCCATATTCTTTTTCAGACAATCCCTGAGGAGAAAACCTTTATAAATTGAAATCATATACCACTGTGTCTGTCTGGCTCTCTCTACAGCTGTATGCTCGTGTTTGTATGTGTGTGTGTGTGTGTGTGTGTGTGTGTGTGTGTGTGTGTGTGTGTGTGTGTGTGTGTGTGTGTGTGTGTGTGTGTGTGTGTGTGTGTGTGTGTTGAGCGTGGATGGATTTAGAAAGCATTCTGGATGTAACATGCTGTATAGTTTCCCTTTATGGGTAATAAAGTTCCATGCAGAGGGGTAAATACCGTGTATAAACCCATCCCTCTCTTTGGGCCTTAAACTGTGCAAAGGACGGATGGGCTTATACTCCGTATTTCACGGGGTACTTACAGATAGACTGACCAAGAGAGACAGACCCACCAACAGAGATACAGAGAGCGACAGAGACGGAGAGGGGGGGGGGGGGGGGGGGGGGGGAGAGAGAGAGAGAGAGATACTATGTCACATCAAAAAGTGACTGAGGACGGGGGGGGGGGGGGGGGGGGGGGGATATTATGTTCAGAGCATCCAAGCTCACTCATGAACATAGACACATACAAACACACACACAGACTAGACAGAGACACATACACATAAAGACAACAAACAAACAGACAGACACATATACACACACGCACACACATGTGCACGCATGCACGCCCGCACACACGCACGCACACACACACACACACACACACACACACACACATACACACTCGCGTACGCGCGCGCGCGCATGTGCTCCCAGACAGGCAGGCAGATAGACAGACAGACAGATAGAGAGGTAGATAGACAGACAGAAATAGAGAGACAGACACAGACACACACACACACACACACACACACACACACACACACACACACACACACACACACACACACACACACACTGACTGACTGACTGAAAAACCAATTTATTGTCAGATTAACTCAAAGTTGTACTGACATTTAAGAAAACATTATGAACAGAATACCAACGTTTTTCATTCAAAGCAAAGAAGCATAATTAACACACCAAAATACGCGCGCACACATACACATACACACACAAGCGCACACACATGCGCGCGTGCGTACTCACGCACATACACATACACATACGGACGCGCGTGCCCGCGCGCACACACACAAAAGTACGCACTTACATAAATACACAAATACACGCATCTCAATACGAACACACCATACCCTCACATACACTCAAACTTGCACATCAAACTTGCACACTCACACACACAGACTTACACACACACACACACACACACACACACACACACACACACACACACACACACACACACACACACACACACATACATACTCGAGCACTCGTACACACATGCATTCACTCTCATAAACACACGCATGCACGCACACATACGCGCGCGCACGCACATACACATCCACGCCCATTCAGGATACGCTTCGGTGCTCGCACCCCGATCCGTCGGTGCGCAACAGCAGCAGGGGCCCAGAAATCCACCAGTCGGACATCGACACAAGTTTGGAGCAAGCTATAGACAAAAAGTATTTCGGAAGGATGTGTTCCATCAAACGGATGATGTAAGTGTGCTGCTGTGTGAATCAGACGACGACCTTCAAGAATATTCCTGCGATCCGTGTTCGGAAGACGATCGCTTTTTCTGGTTTAACAACCAGGAAGAAAGACACATGTCATAAGAGGAATGTCTTAATTGTCCTGCATTTGGAAAGGAAGACGCATCGGCAACACGAAGCATGCAGAGACCCAAGCATGTGCAGCACGCTGTCCACGGACTGATCCAGTTTTTCCTGGGGTGACCGTCGTCTACAGAACTGACAGTGAACACCAGTGACATTTTCTCGTTCATGATTTCATCACGTAAAGTGAAAAAAAAGGATATTGCTGTGGTTTCCATGTTAATAAAATCGAAATTGAGTCGCGTTTTGTTGTTGTACATCCCGCCGATTTGCTTAAGGGGCTTTTACAGCCTAACAGCATTAAACTTCGTTCATTCGTTCGTTTGTCCAAACATCAAAGCAATAAGCCTATAGAGGAGATAATTTCTACATACACTAACATAAACACACACACACACACACACACACACACACACACACACACACACACACACACACACACACACACACACACACACACACAGAGAGCCATATATACCGAATTCAGAAACACCAATTCTGTGTGACTACATGTATATCCAATACATGGTAGTCAAGGGTCATGGCTGACATATTACTCGTAAGAGTCGAACAGCTTATGGGTGTATATGGATTGGGGAAGGGGAGAAGAGGGAGGAGAAGAAGGGGGGGGGGGGAGGGGGGGGATGAAAAGCCTTGCTCTACGTGCAAATTAGACCCGAAACCCATACTGATATGGAATATGCCTTGAATAAGATTTTAAACGTTTCAAAAATTCGCGAATTGGTTCTAAAAAACAAAAAAAAAAACCTGTTAGGGTGGAGGGAGGCATCGAGGAGAGGGTGGGGGGGGTGGAAGAATTAAAAATATCTTCCAAGTGGATGAGATTTAATAAGAGTAACAGCCAACATTGCCAGGCTCCAGCCGTTCTCATAACTGGGATTAAAAACACTTGACAAAGTCAACGGAAGGTTGAAGGACTTCATCTTATCATGAAGAGGCTGAAAGTGATTTTTTTTTGTACTAGTACAGTCAAATAAAAAATGAGGGATATCGAGAGTCTGACCACATGCACAAGCAGGTGCCGGTTTTAAATACCTACCTAACCAACCATTAACCCGCAGCCTATGTACAAGGCTACGATTTGGGATTGGCCCTGGAGGATTACAGCATTTGCTTGTTGGTTTCGTCATATCCCATCTGTGCTTCCGAGCTGAATCTTCAAGATATTGTATATGTCTTTTGTTCCAGATTGAACTTGTCAGAATGTGGATAGCTCAGATGAAGAAAGAAGGAAGGATATCACAATTCAAAACATCAGATTTATTTCTTGCAGCTTCCTTAGCATAAAAGTCAGCTAAATCATTGCCACGTAAACTAGAGTGCCCTGGAACCCATAACAGAGTTACATCGATACCCCGGGTTATTAACTGATGAATGAGAAATAAGATCTCACACACCAAGTCTGAACGACTAGATTTTGATTGACAATGTAAAGCCGTAAGCGCTGATTTTGAGTCCGATAGTATAAGTATTTGTCTATGTATATAACGGGCATGTCAAGTATAAAATCTAGTGCTTTCAAAATAGCAAATAACTCTGCTGGAATTTCTTCTGATGCTAAAGCGCTGGTATTACAAAGGAAGCCCCAACATCGGAAGAATCTAAAACAGAACCATCCGTGAAAATGTGTAGATGGGAATCGTATTTCCTGTCTATCAAGTCTTTGGCATAGGATGATAGTAACAGAGGATTATCTTTTTTATTTAAATCTCCGTAAGAGTAGATTATTTCAGCCTGCTCTGACAACCACGAAGGGTATATGAACAACATGGAACCTGGGCAATACCATCAAGAGACAGGTTGCAGTTCTGAAACAATGGGGAAACATAATCACCTAGGGACATGTATACCGATTTGTTACGGATCTCTCTTGAAATATACGTACTGCCATCCAGTTCAGTCATTACTGAATTTGGGATGGTTCTAGCCCTCACTGTAAAATACAGGCGCAACTTAGCCTGTGTTCATTTAAGGGTAACACACCAGCCTCCTTGTACGTCAAATCAATTGAAGCCCATCGGGGAAGTCCTAATGCAATTTTAAAGGCTAACGAGTCAATACTGGTAAGCTTGTGTAAATCTGTCTTTCCAGCTGTAAAAAAAAACTTCTTGGCCATATGACAGAATTGAACGAACTAACCCTGAGGCGACATAGAGAGAGATTAGATCCCCAGTTAATCAGAGGTATGGCAGAAAGAACACGTAATAAAACAATTTTTTTCCCTAGCCTTTTCTACAAGGAAATTAATATGTTTACTCCAAAAAAGTTTATAGTGGAAGATTACTCCGAGAAACTTAACTTGTTTGCTTGGGTGTCAAATTATTATCAACCCTTATAGAGATAGCTTCTCTGCCTTCAAACGCAATTGTTTTCTTTGTAAAGACAACAAAGACAGTTTTGTGAGCAGATAAACCAAACCCATTTGATTTCATGTAATGAAAAATATTGTCAACTATTTCCTGATACTGTTCAATGATTTTCTTTCTTTTGGTTTGTTGTTTGGAAAAATTGCAGTTTACATTTCCACAGAGCAATATCATCTGCATATAGAGCTAATGTGGCACCTTTTGCATTAACCTGTTAATATCGTAAAGCATTAGCGAGAAAAGTGTTGGAGCGATTACACTTCCTTGGGGAACACCCATGTTAATAGTCTTAGAGTTGATTAAAGCTCCATGTAGATTGACTTGGATAGTTCTGTCCGAAGAAAGCTTTTAGAAATTGGAAAAAAAAAAAAAACCTCGTATTCCTACTTCATGTGCTTTGAACAACAATTTAGAATGCCATACTGAATCGTAGGCTCTATGAACATCAAAAAACGTTGCAAGGGTCGAATGACGCTTGGCAAGAGCTTTTTTCACATTTGAGGATAAGTGGACAATGTGGTCTGTGACTCCTCTACCTTTCCTAAAACCAGCCTGGAATAAAGGCAAGACTCCATTTTTTTTCAAGGAAATGTTCTATTCTGTTTTTCATGATTCTTTCACACACACACACACACACACACACACACACACACACACACACACACACACACACACACACACACACAGAGACGCAGACAGAGAGAGAGACAGACAGAGAGAAAGAGAGAGACAGAGACAAACAGACACAGAGAGAGGGAGACACAAAAAGAGAGAGAGACAGACAGAAAACATGAGAGATAGAGAGAGACAGACAGAGAGACAGAAATGAGAGACAGACAGACAAACAGACAGAGAGACAGGCAGACAAAACACACAAATATATAAATATACATACAGATAGACTGACCAACAGAGAGACAGAGGAGAGAGAGAGAGAGAGAGAGAGAGAGAGAGAGAGAGAGAGAGAGAGAGAGAGAGAGAGAGAGAGAGAGAGAGAGAGAGATGTGACATCAAAAAGTGACGGAAGGAAAGGGGATATTATGTTCAGAGCGTGTGACTTACGCATGAGCACAGACACATACAGCTACACACAGACAGAGACACAGACTCACAAAGACAACAAACAAATAGACAGACAGATAGACACGCATATACACACGCACACACATATGCACGCACGCATGCACGCACGCACGCACGCACGCACGCACACGCATACACACACGCGCGCGCGCGCTCGTGTTCCAGACAAGCAGACAGTTAGACAGACAGACAGATAGACTGGTAGATAGATTCAGATTCAGATTCAGATTAAGAAAACTTTATTGTCTCTCGTTACAAGAAAAATACATTCGTGACCGCTGCCCCAAAAGTTAAGACATACAGATTTATAGTTACAAACGTGACACTGAAAATTAAAATTACTCTTAAACAATAAAACATGCGTGTATCACCAAAATGGGAATTTCAATCTTTCTCCTTTTTGATAGTGCAAATAAAGCATGCACTCAGCCACTCATAATTATATATATGTGTGCATGTGTGCAGAGAGAGAGAGAGAGAGAGAGAGAGAGAGAGAGAGAGAGAGAGAGAGAGGGAGAGAGAGATATCATTATCATTAAAAATCATTAAGATAAGACATATTCCAGACATTTCTATTCCTCACTAATCCAGGACATGCACACATAACACACAAAAACACCCACACTCCAGCATCTATACTTTCCCGCTTGCTCACAGACATACACACCCGCGCACATGCTTGTGTCACAGGTGATCCACCGCTTCTCCTTACACGCTGTGTTGTTTAAAAGCGCAATGGATTTGAACACAAAGCTCTTCTTTTGTGCGCATCTGCTTAGCTCTGATGGAAGGAGCTCAAACTGTCGCGCGCAAGCGTATGCCCACTGTCACTAACAATCGCACGAGCCTTGTTGACCGCACGCCTTTCATACAACTCACTCATACTCTCCTGTCTCTCCAACAATCAATCTTACACACACACACACACACACACACACACACACACGTAATACAAAAACGAGCGAGAGACACGCGCACAACACACGCACATAAACAAATGCGCGTGCGTGCGTTCACAGACAAATACGTACCTACAGAGACAGACATTTAGACAGACAGAAAGGAGACATTCGAAAATACACAAAGATATGCGCCGCGCGCGCGCGCGCGCGCACACACACACACACACACACACACACACACACACACACACACACACACACACACACACGCGCGTGCAAACACACACACACACACACACACACACACACACACACACACACACACACACACACACACAGTAGTATGAGTTACAGAGCGAAGAGTTTGAGTTGGGGAGTCCAATCTCAGTCAACCAAGCAGCTGATCATGATCAAGCTCACGGTGCCATATGAGAACAGAATGGAGGCAGCTCAAATCTACAAGACTGAAAAGTATGCTGATCTGGCAAACAGCCTGAGGAGAGAAGGCCATCAGGTCAAAGTCCTCACTGCAGAAAACTGGAGCTAGGGGCTTTGTAGGAACGTCTGCATACAGCCTCATGAAACAGCTCTCAGTCGCAGGAAGGGAAGAAAAAAAACAGAAACCCTGAAAGCAATGGCAGAAGCGCCAGAGAGGTGTTCAAGCTGGATGTCGTCAAGGAGGAACAAAAGGAAACTTCATAAGGCTTAACTTTCCTACAAATATCAGGTGTCCAAGTGGCTCAGTGGTTAGCGCGCGAGTCATTAGAGGAAAATGAGCATGTCCAGAGGGTGATGGGTTC
>JADBJO010015834.1:2500-20169 GCA_016801955.1 Conus betulinus | reverse complement strand
GTCAAGGATGATGCCGACATTTTTTTTTTTTTATTTATCTATTTATTTTTAGATTTTAAAGCGGTTTGGACGAATTTGTGTCAAATCAAGGCCTTCTTTCAGGCAATGGGATATGATTGTGACAATTCGTTAATACCTGTTATAAACCGTTGAAATATCAAGAAAACATATTTCACTATTTTCACAGAAAACTGATCGTTCTGAAAATTGATAGGTATCTTAAATATGGGTGAAGGCCGATGCCGACAATTTATTTTTCGACGATCTTCGCCGACTTCCGCAATAACGACCATAAATGTTTTTTTTTTTGTTTTTTTTTTTTTTTATGGAGTATCTTAGAATCTACTCGGCTGATTTTTAAGCGATTTTGAGAGACTGTAGCAAAGCAAGAAGCTCTTGATCCAAGTGTGGATATGGACCTATATTTGTGACCATTATAAAACATTGCTATTGTCTTGCTTGCATCTTGTTATAATTAATTCCATTATTATCAGTCTGTTCGCCTCTCTTTCATTAAGTACCTATTTTAACCGATTTACAAAAAAAAAAAAAAAAAAAAAAATCACATTCGTGATTAATCTGAGTTTTCGTGTGTGCAGTGTTTGTCGTTAGCAAGTGTAAGTGAAAAAGATTATATGTATCAGGGCTGGGGGTAAAGAAAAGGTACTACTTTTCGCCAAAGTGTTTGAGTGGCGCTTTTTGCCTTTGACAGGCTTCCTGCAGTTCCTATGCCACACTGGAAAGTATTATATTCGGACATCCAACTGTCCATGTTGAGTGTAGATATCATAAAATTAGATTAATGAAACTGCGAGGCCCTTGTGTGGTATTAACTGAATTGAATGTTTCTAGTGTAAACTCAGGTGCTCGAAATGGGGTTATTTGTCTGAGAGCATAAAATGTACTACGTTTTAGGACAGAGATTTAAAGACAGAAAGAAGAATAGGTTAGACAGAAAAAAAAAAAAAAAAACTTTGCATTCAAACCTACTGCACTGAAGAAAGAAAAAAATCTATGTACAAATTAAAAAAAAAAAAACACTGGGAAGGTTCTTTCTGCAGACCGTTTTATTCAACTTGTCATCAACAAGCAAACACAGGCGTATTTAAACATCTAATCATCGTTCATAGAAAGGTAGAATGTAACAAAATGAGAAAAAAAAAAAGATAATTCAAACGTGAAACTTTAAACAGCTACAGCAGACAATTTTAGCAGACAATGGTTTTTTTCTCCCAATAAAAAAGATAGTTCACATTTAAATTTCTTGCATTTGTCTCATTCAAAATCATGTCAGATCCAGCGTTATGCACAGTTTATGATAAACAATGAAATGTTAACGCATTTGTAATCAAAGAATTTATACTGTCTTCAATATTAGTTACACCAGAACCTCCTATACCAAATCCAACAACATTGTAGAACTACACAATCTACAACATACGTGTCACGGACGGACAGCCCCTCCAACCCACTTTCAATGTGTTTATTTAAATTTGTTAGTTTGTTACCACCTTATTTTGTGTAAAAGAGGGGGGGGCGGTTGTGTGTTGTCAAGTTTTCAACTTTTCAGGAGAAAAGGGTGCCCGTCCGTCCGTGTGTTTTGCATGCATCCTTTTGCACCGCATGAACATCTTTTTTGTGCGTGCGATACTCGGGTAGTTGTGGAAGCCAGTGGAGAGCTCACTGAGTCGTTGGGAGTTATTTCCCTTGATCGGCAGTTGGCGCTTGGGAAAAGTTTTTACTTCACTCTCGGATTGGACCCACGAGTGGAGAGACCACGTTCTCTTTGGTGCGGCGTTTTATAACTTTTTGACGAAGGCCACTGATCTACCTGACTGTGGTAGTCTTATAAGTTGAGAGAGAGGAATCCCTATTCCTGCCCACCAAGTCTATACCTTAACCCTCTTCGCTGGGGGTGACCAGCCGTCGACCGTCCCATGGTGAAGGGCTGCTGGTGCTGTTGGTTCCGGGGTCCCTGGTAGTCTTTTCGCTGAGGATCAGCAGCCTGCCGGGCCCACCTTTTCCCCTCTTTCCACCCGTCGTTCTGGTGAGTTATTTTCGTGCTTCTCAGTTTGTTCCTATTTCGCATTCCACTAGGGTATCGGTTGTAAATGATAAAATTAACATTTTCATTCAAAAATCTATCGTTTTGGGTACTGTGCTGAGGCAGTACTATAGGTTTGGAGAAATATTGTGGTTTCAGGCGCGCTGCGAGCGTTAGCTGATTTGTTGCTATAAGAAGTGCAAGTTTGAATTTTATTCTAAACGCGCTGCGCTAAAGCAGTGGCATTTTGTCGTCAGCGAATCGTGTGGACACATGGCGCGCCGCGCGGGCTTGCCTGTTTTTTGCTGAGTCATTTTGATTTGTGTGTACCCCGTCAGAGAGAGGGGTATGGTTGTCTGGTTTTATGGTGTGTGCGACACCATGGTGCACCATTGTGAGTACTTCATTTTGGGGAATCTTGTAAAGAATGAGTGTCGGCAGTACTTATTTGCATTATAAATTATTATTTTTATTTATTTTTTCATTTTAAACCTTCAGGCCGGGCGCGGTGTTAGTGGAGTGACCACGCGACTCGCTTTTATGTATTGTCGATTTTATTATGTTTATCTCATTTGTTTATTTTACTATTTTATTTTCTTTAGTATGAATGTGGTATGGGTGTGTTTTTGTGATGATTTAAATGTCAGATTAAAACTCAACACATTAGGATATTGAGAAATAACATACTGCTTAAAAAAAGTGTTTAAATGTGAAATAAATTATTATTGAAGAACTAAATGACAGTCTTGTGGGTGTGGCCCATCTCGCCAGGTAGTAGCCTGCACCCACACCATACCTCAGCTGTATTTAGAGTGAGATTCTAATGCCCCCCCCCCCCCCCTTTTTTAGGGCGGGATTGATTGGGCATCGTGTCAAGTTTTGGCACGGCCCAGACGCCCTTTTCATGCAGGGTGCCCAGTCTGGAAGCTGTCTGAGGGAGGAACGGGACGCTGACTGAGGTGCTGAGAGCGAGGCCAGAGCGCCAGTCCTGAGGGTACACTCTTTGGATCCGGAGGGTATCGACGACTGTGCTCTGGGTGCACCGGTGTTTCCCTGCTCGGACAGTGAAAAGACTCTCTCTCTCTTTAAGTTAAGTTTTGTCTCTGGCTGTGTATGGGTGGTGTTTGGTGATGCCTGGCGTGTGGGAGACGCTCTGTGGGCCTGAGATAGTGTGAGTGTACATCTGTGAACACCTGAAAAAATGTACATGAAGTGTATAAGTGTATGAATGTTGGTGAATATGCTTGTATGGCTGGGGTAAGCCCTGTTTTGTCTTTCATTTAATTGTTTCTCCCTGTCCTTTCTTCTTTTTGGGATCATTTTGGGATTGTTCCCTGGGTCAGGGTGGGGGTCTTTTATTGTTTTTTTTTTTTTGTCCATTAAGTAGATATTTTCTTTAAGGTGTCTATCCTCTTCTATTTTCCCTTCTTTCCCAATTTATCACTCTCTGTCCTCCCTCTTCTTGATATAGGCAACCCTCCCCTACTAGGTGTGAATGAGGTGTTTTCTTCATTTTATCAATTGTATTTGGGTTATTTTCTGATTTTCCACGAGTGGTTTGAGTGTGTGGTCGGTGGGTGTGTTGTGCCCTGCTGTTCCCTCTCTCTCTCTCTCTGCCCTCACATCCTTGATTCAAGGATCTTGACTTTGACACTTTGGGGGCTTGTCCGGGATGTGACGGTCTGGAGTTGAGGAGGGTTGGTTAGGATTTCCACAGCACTCTCGACTACTGCTCCAGCCCTCATGGCTGTGTTGTAATAAGCGGGTGGTTGGCTGGGCCGGAGTCCCACCATGAAGGGGACTCCACGCGGAGTGGTGCATTTGCGGGGTCGCCGTGACCGGAAAGTCCGGTTCCCGTCCTAGGCCGCCGGCGCTCTAACCGCCTCCGCGTCTCTTTGTCCGTTTTATTATTTTTCTAAAAGTATCGCCGGTGTGTGTAAACTTAACTTGACTCCTTAACTTTACTGTTATCTTTCAATAGGTAACGGGAGGGTAAAGGGTGGGGGAGTATTTTCATAGGTAAAAGGGAGGTACGGGGGGTTTGGGGTTTTTATTGTGCATTGTGCAGGTTCTACAGCGTCAGTGTTTGTGCTGACATAGGTCTGACCGTATTTTGCTTGCCTGATTTGCCTGTACCCCAGACTACGACTGAAAGTAGCGCAGGTAAAAGTAGGTGGATTCTGGTGGTCTCTAAGTCGCGTGCGGAAAACTAGCTGGTAGCACCCTCTGTCCTGTTAAAACACTTAAAGTATTTATTTTTCTGGTGATTGTTATTTTGCTTACACTAGGATCAGGTTTCTGTATTTTTAGTAGATTAGCTCCCTTCTGATAGGCTTTTCTCTTCTATCTATTCGCACTCACTAGTTATTTATATTTTCATATTTTCTTGTTAGTTTAAAATTTACTCTTTGATGGTGGTGTGTGCGTTGTGGAAAAAAAAAGTGTTAGTGTGTGTGGATTGAGAGGTTGGCTTAACTGGTCTGTGTTTATCCGTTACGCCACCTTCCAACTTACAGTGTACCCCACCTCCCTTGTCACTCTCACCGCGGTGTTACACATTTCAGCCATGCTCGCGTGGGCTGTCCAGTAAAGAAAAAAAAAAAAAAGACTGCGCGCCGTGACTGGGTCAGCTTGAACTCTACAGGCTAGGCGTGTTGGTGCAGTGTGCACATATCGGCTGCGGGGGGTAGTCAAGCAATCTTTTCGACTTTGCGATACCGTTCATTTTTGCGTCGCCGTCATCTCGTTTATTTCGTCGTGATTTAATTATTCCATCCGGCCGTTACTTGTATTTATTCTCTTCTCTTTTCCTGTCGTGGCATTTTCGTGCGCTGTCCGTGTTTTATATTTATATTTATTTTGCGGCCGTTATATTTGCGTTGTCGTAGCTGAGTAAAATCAAAAAATAGTTTGATACTTTATTCAGTCAGTTGAGGATTTGTTTGGTTAGTGTATTGTTCCTACACTTAGGATCAAGAAGGCCTAACCACATGTCTAGTGGGCTTCATTCACAAGTGATTGTTATTGAAAAAAAGGTTTAGGGCGGTATTCCTTCATTTAGGAATCTGTAGGCCCTATTCTCCTAAGTTTCTGCTTAGTTTCCTTCTGGTGTGTGTCGACTCACTGTGCGACAGTTGAGGGCTTCATTCAGAGGAGTTTTTCTTGGTCAAGAGGGTTTTGAAAGAGTTGTTCCCCCTTTGATTGTTATCCTTTTGGTGACGCAAACACGTTTTCATTGTTGCAGTGTTTGGGCACTGCTTCTGTAAAGGGTCGTGCCCTTTACTTGGTGAGATTTTCTATAAAATTTCTTCGTGTGACTCTGTCCGGGGACAGGTGCTTTTCTCTTTGTGTTGTTTTGATTCTGCGTCAGTCTCAAGGGGGTATAGGAAACTATCTTCCCGTACCTGGTTGCTGGATTGGCGTTATTGATCTGGAAGCAGGTAGTCTTCCACTGAGTGGTGTGATTTGACATATTGGCAAGATTTGTATTTCAATCAGACTTACTTCCACTTAGCTGTGAGTCAGGTCTGAGCACAGATTTATTGGTTTCAAGTGTTTGGGACTAAGTGACATTTCTTATTGTAGCCATATTTCAGGAAGCGTTTTGCCCTGCGTGTTTTACGTGAAAACTATTGTGCGTAATCACTTTGTGGGAAAAAAATGGCTACTGGAGAGGATCGGCGGTTTACCCGCTCTCAAGTAAAGAGCACAGGGATTGTGCCTGACTAACTACTCCTGTGTCTCACTACACCTCCCGCACAGGAACTGACATTGATACTCACGTGGTATTCTCACTGGAGAAGGACAACCACCTGTCACGACGTCCCCGTCAGTCAGTATAACCAGGCCTTTTGGTTCACCGTCTCCGAGGAGACGACCACTTCCCACCTCCTTCTCCAGCGTTGGTCGACCTATCCCTTTTCTGAGGGAGGACCTAATGCGTCCACCGTCACCGTGCCCGCGTATCCCTGGACCAGCTCCACTGGATCCATTGCTTATGATGAGGTTTGAGAGAGAGAAGAGAAGGAGGCAAAGGAAAGGAGAGAGAGAGAGAGAGAAGGAGGCGAAGGAAAGAAGAGAAAGGGAAGAAAAAGAAGGATGGAAAGGGAGGAGAAAGAAGCGAAGGAAGAAAGGAGATGGAGAAGGGAGATGGAGGAGAGGGAAGCGAAGGAAAGAAGAGAGAGGGAGGAAAAAGAAGGTTAGAGAGAGAAGAGAAAGAAGCAAAGGAAGAAAGAAGATGGAAAATGGAGATTGAAATGAAAAAAAGACAAGAACAAGAAGACAAGAAAAGAGAGGAGGAAAAAACCCAAAGGAAGAGAGAGTTAGATTTCGAAACTCGTCTTAATATTGAGCGAGAAAAAAATCCGAGCAGAACTCATCTCGCAACTAGAGGATGATGACAATCTCTCTCAGGGATCACCACATGCTCCAACATCTGTAGCCGGCAACGTCAGGGTGGAAACTATACCGCCACTTGTTCCTCCCGTGATTCCAATGCGCAAATACAATGATAAAGGAGTATATTTACACTTATATCGAGCATTTTGAAGCTGTGGCACAAGCTTATAAGTTAAGCAACGAAAGAAAGGCTCTATATCTAGTGAGCAATCTCACGGGTAAAGCTAAGAAGGCCTTCGTAGATATTCACCAGGAGCTACATATGACGAGCTAAAAGCTGCTTCGAGAACTAGACTCCACATGACCCCAGAGAGCTACAGGAGGCAATTTCGCTCCATAAAGAAGCTACCTGATGAGACGTTCTACCAACTTGGCGAGCGGCTTCGTCGATCCCTCGATATTGGGTGGAAACGTCAGGGTTGGAGTTGAGACAATGTATTTTATTGGAGCAACTCATGAATTCGGTTTCGCCTGACCTACGCTGCAAGTTGGGTGAGGCCCAACCAGAGTTACGCAGAGGCATTGAGGATAGCTGAGGCCTATGCCGATGCACGACGATATTATTACCATTCCTCAGCAGGTACCAGGAAACCACAAAGGGGGATTCGTCTGCCACCGGGCAGTCTTCGTCTCCAGCAAATGCGGACCACCAGAACCCTAGGGGAAGAGGGACAAACCAGCGCAGAGCCGACAGTGTTTTGTATGTGGTCGCATCGGGCATCTGGCACGTGACTGCCCGGACCGCAAAAAACAACCTACAACACAATTTAAAGTGGCATATGGGGAGGTGGAAGTGACCACACCAGCCTGCCCTCCCTTCCTGTCAGTAGTAGCGGGAAACGTTGTCGAGGCCATCAGGGACACGGGCGCCACGGCAGTATTTATCAACGAGAAGTTAGTTCCTATGGATGCTCCTCGTGGAAATACCTGTGAAGTCGCGGGGATTGAGTCGTCGTTCACTGTCACTCGATCAACGGTGCTTGTAGACCTCTCGACGCCCTACTTCAAGGGGAAAATATGGGCAGTGGCTTTGAAGCAGCCAGCGTACTCCCTCCTCATAGGGAACACAGTCTGCCTGGAGGACGGTAGGAGCTTCTCCTTATCTACTGAGTTACCTCCAGAGGTGTTCGTCGCCGCCACCACTCGGGGGCACAGGCAGAGAGAGAAAAGAGGGTCCTAAAGCCCTTGTTTAAGCCCGTGCCTTCACACGACCAGGTCAGCTTAGAACCTTCGGCGATCAAGGGACTACAAAACGTCAAAGTTTGACCAGCAAAAGGGACTTCTACACCGGCAGTTCTCTTCAGCCACCACTACGGTCACCCAGCTGGTCGTACCAGAGCGCTTCGACAGACAGTGTTGCGTCTGGGGCATGACCTGCCCATGGCCGGGCTCCTGGGAACAAGACGCACTCTGGAGCGGATTCAGCAAGCCTTCTACTGGCCTGGATGACTCAGGATGTCAGGAGATACTGTCGAACCTGTGACATATGCCAGAGAACCACGCCCAAGGAACGGCATACCAAGGTGCCTCTAGGCACAGTTCCTTTGGTAGGAACTCCCTTCGAGAAGGTCGGTGTGGACCTTGTCGGCCCCATTGTTCCAGCGTCAGACCGTGGACACCGCTTCGTATTGGTTATGGTCGACTACGCCACTAGGTATCCTGAGGCCACGCCCCTCAAGAAAATAGATGTCGCAACCGTAGCTGAAGCACTATGGGAAATATGGACAAGGACAGGTGTGCCAGGGAGTGTCCTATCGGATCAAGGAACTCAGTTTCTATCTGGTGTGATGGATGAAGTGTACCGTTTGCTGCAAGTCCACAGGGAGACAACTACATCGTACCATGCACAGGCGAACGGGCGAGTGGAACGCTTCAGTGGGACTCTCAAATGGATGATTAGAAACTGGCTCAAGAGCAACCCCATGATTGGGACAGATTCCTGCCCGGCGTTTTATTTGCCTACAGAGAAGTGCCCCAAGAGAGTATGGGATTCTCTCCCTTCGAGCTACTCTACGGGAAGACTGTGAAAGGCCCCATGGCAGTGCTACGTCAGTAGTGGACCCAGAAGCTGCGGGACTCAAGCTCAGTATGTGCTGGATCTGAAGGAGAGGATTGCAGCTACATGCAAACTAGCACACCAAAATCTGGCCCATGCTCAGAAACGATATAAACAGTACTACGACCAGAAGGCCAGCAAAAATGGTTTGAACCAGACGATGAAGTGCTACTTCTTCTACCCCTACACCACAATAAACTGCAGTTGTCCCGGCAGGGACCTTTCAGAATCTTGAGGAGAGTTGGGGACTGGGACTATGCTGTCCTCGTCAACGGGAAAGAGAAACTCATACATGCCAACCGCCTCAAGAGGTATGAAAGAAGGGAGTCATGCAATGCTGGATTTACGCCCGTGGTAATAGGACAAAGTAGTGAAACTCCGTCCTTGAGCTTCGATCCCCCATGTGTGGCGACTCAGCCCAGTGAAACATGGAAAGACGTCCAGGTCGCGCAAGACCTACCTGAGGAGCATCAAGCTGCAGCAAGAATGTTGTGCCAAGAATATGCCGATATTTTGACTGACGTACCACTACGTTGCAACCTGGGAAATTGTGCTCTGGTTCTCACTCAGCAGGAACCCATTCGAGTAAAACAGTACCCACCCCCTGTCGCAGTCCGTTGCCATCAAGGCTGAAATTCAGGACATGTTGCAAATGGACGTCATCGAGCGTTGCAGTTCCCCTTACTCCTCGCCTATTCTACTGGTCAAGAAACCTGATGGCCGGATGAGGTTTTGCGTGGACTTCCGAAGGTTGAATCGAATCCTCAAGTTCGACGCAGAGCCAATGCCAGACATGGGAAAGATCTTCGCTCAGTTGGCCAAGGCCCAGTACTTCAGCAAACTTGACTTGACGAAAAGCTACTGGCAGATACCAATGGATCTTGCTGACAAGGAAAAAACCGCATTTACTACGCCTGAGGGTCAGTTTCAGTTCAAGGTTATGCCGTTTGGACTCAAGACTGCAGGTGCAGTGTTTAGCCGTATCATGCGGCTCATGTTACAGCCACTGGAAATGAATGAAGCTCATTACTTCATCGATGATCTTCTTTTGGCAACTATGACATGGGAGGAACATCTGCGCTTGCTAAGGAAACAGTTCCATCGTCTTCGAGAAGTACAACCCGCCGAACGCCCTACCCAAGGGCAGGATAGGGGAGTCAGAGGTGCCGTTCTTGGGTCATGTTGGGGGCAGGGGTACCTTCTGCCAGAACCCGACAAGGTACGAAGAATCGAGGACGCTCAGCCACCCAAGACTAAGAAGGAGCTCCGTTCATTCCTGGGCCTGGTTGGATATTACAGAAAATTTGTGCCCCACTTAGCAGAAACAACAAAGCCCCTTACCGACAAAACCTGCTCGAAAGCCCGAGAATCTGGATTGGAAGGAGGAAGACGTGAAGGCTTTCAGGGAGCTGAAGGACGCTATATCCAGACCGCCAGTGCTCCAGCTTGCAGACCCTGACGCCACTTTCGTGCTCCGCACAGATGCGTCCAGGATTGGGCTCGGGGCTGCTCTCCTCCAAGACCAAAGTCGAGGTCTGCTTCCCATATCCTATGCCAGCAAGAAGTTGACAGGAGCAGAATTAAACTACCACACCATCGAGTTGGAGTGTCTGGCCGTGGTGTGGGCCGTCCGCTGCTTCTATCCGTACCTCTACGGCAAGGAGTTCATTATAGAGACAGACCACCATCCCGTGGCCTACCTGCACAGAATTCGTCCAGTGGGTCGTCGACTGATGGGCTGGGCGGTCGAGCTTCAAAGTCACGCCTTCACGTTCTGACATTTCTGGGAAGAACAATGTGGAGGCAGACTTCATGAGTCGAATGCATTGAGGATTTTTCACCTGCATTCTGAAATTTACCAAGGTTTCACCAGTCTCATTTGTGTTAGTTTGACCTCTCTGCATGCCTAGAAACCAGCGGTGCTGGAAGACTGCAGGGGACTGTGCCTCAGTGGCACAGGCCTTTTGGGTGGGGGGTGTTGTCACGGACGGACAGCCCTCCAACCCACTTTCAATGTGTTATTTAAATTTGTTAGTTTGTTACTGCCTTATTTTGTGTAAAAGAGGGGTGGGCGGTTGTGTGTTGTCAAGTTGTCAACTTTTTCAGGGAGAAAAGGGTGCCCGTCCGTGTGGTTTGCATGCATCCTTTTGCACCGCATGAACATCTTTTTTTTTCTGTGCGATACTCGGGTAGTTGTGGAAGCCCGTGGAGAGCTCACTGAGTCGTCGTTGGAGTTATTCCCCTTTGATCGGCAGTTGGCGCTCGGGAAAAGTTTTTACTTCACTCGGATTGGACCCACGAGTGGAGAGACCACGTTCTCTTTGGTGCGGCGTTTTATAACTTTTGACGAAGGCCACTGATCTACCTGACTGTGGTAGTCTTATAAGTTGAGAGAGAGGAATCCCTATTCCTGCCCACAAGTCTATACCTTAACCCTCTTTTGCTGGGGGTGACCAGCCGTCGACCGTCCCATGGTGAAGGGCTGCTGGTGCTGTTGGTTCCGGGGTCCCTGGTAGTCTTTTCGCTGAGGATCAGCCTGCCGGGCCCACCTTTTCCCCTTCTTTCCACCCGTCGTTCTGGTGAGTTATTTTCGTGCTTCTCAGTTTGTTTCCTATTTCGCATTCCACTAGGGTATCGGTTGTAAATGATAAAATTAACATTTTCATTCAAAAATCTATCGTTTTGGGTACTGTGCTGAGGCAGTACTATAGGTTTGGAGAAAATATTGTGGTTTCAGGCGCGCTGCGAGCGTTAGCCTGATTTGTTGCTGTAGAAGTGCAAGTTTGAATTTTATTCTAAACGCGCTGCGCTGAAGCAGTGGCATTTTGTCGTCAGCGAATCGTGTGGACACATGGCGCGCCGCGCGGGCTTGCCTGTTTTTGCCGAGTCATTTTGATTTGATTTGTGTGTACCCCGTCAGAGAGAGGGGTATGGTTGTCTAGTTTTATGGTGTGCGACACCATGGTGCACCATTGTGAGTACTTCATTTTGGTGGAATCTTGTAAAGAATGAGTGTCGGCAGTACATATTTGTATTACACTTTTTTTTTTTTTTTATTTTCATTTAAAACCTTCAGGCCGGGCGCGGTGTTAGTGGAGTGACCGCGCGACTCACTTGGAGTCGGGAAGTGAGCGTTCCCTCGCGGCGCTACCCCCCCCCCCCCCCCCCCCCCCCCCCCCCAGTCGGTTCCGCTCCTCCTGTTTGTTTATTGTATTATTGTCGATTTTATTATGTTTATCTCGTCATTTATTTATTTTACTATTTTATTTTCTTTAGTATGAATGGTATGTGTGTGTTGTTGTGATGATTTAAATGTCAGATTAAAACTCAACACATTAGGATATGAGAAATAAAATACTGCTAAAAAAAAGTGTTTAAATGTGAAATAAATTATTATTAAAACTAAATTGACAGTCTTGTGGGTGTGGCCCATCTCGCCAGGTAGTAGCCTGCACCCACACCATACCTCAGCTGTATTTAGAGTGAGATTCTAATGCCCCTTTTTTTAGGGCGGGATTGATTGGGCATCGTGTCAAGTTTTGGCACGGCCCAGACGCCCTTTTCATTTGCAGGGTGCCCAGTCTGGAAGCTGTCTGAGGGAGGAGCGGGATGCTGACTGAGGTGCTGAGAGCGAGGCCAGAGCGCCAGTCCTGAGGGTACACTCTTTGGATCCGGAGGGTATCGATCACTGTGCTCTGGGTGCACCGGTGTTTCCCAGCTCGGACAGTGAAAATACTCTCCTCTTCTTTAAGTTAAGTTTTGTCTCTGGCTGTGTATGGGTGGTGTTGGTGATGCCTGGCGTGTGGGGGACGCTCTGTGGGCCTGAGACAGTGTGAGTGTACATCTGTGAACACCTGAAAAAATGTACATGAAGTGTATAAGTGTATGAATGTTGGTGAATATGCTTGTATGGCTGGGGTAAGCCCTGTTTTGTCTTTCATTTAATTGTTTCTCCCCTGTCCTTTCTTCTTTCTTCATTCATTTTGGGTTAGATCAGTGTTTAGGGTCTAAACTTAGCTGTTCCCTGGGTCAGGGTGGGGATCTTTTATTGTTTTTTTTTTTTTTTGCCATTAAGTAGATATTTTTCTTTTAGGTGTCTATCCTCTTCTATTTTCCCTTCTGTCCCAATTTATCACTCTCTGTCCTCCCTCTCTTCTTGATAGGCGTCCATCCCCCACTAGGTGTTAATGAGGTGTTTTCTTTAATTTAATAAATTGTTTATTTGGGCTGTTTTCTGATTTTTTTCCGAGTGGTTTGAGTGTGTGGTCGGTGGGTGTTGTGCCCTGCTGTTCCCTCTCTCCTCCTCCGCCCTCACATCCTTGACTTTGACAATACGGCTGTTTGATGTTCAGGCAAACACACAGTGTCAATATGTGATTTGACACGACTAGAATGAAAATATTATCGAGTTCAGTACTGTCATTTCCAGCGTTTTCTAAATTTACACACACTCAGCCAGCAATTCAGCCATAGATTTTTTTTTCAAGAATATAACCAAAAATTCGACAAAATTTAGTAATGATAAAGACAGTGACATGAAAAATTTTTTTTTTAAAAAAGAAAAAAAACTACTCATTGTCACACATATATTCTATGAACATCAAACCGTTGTCACATGAACAACACCCCAATGTGAAAACAATGCATTTTTTAAAAAAAAAAACTCATTATCGTCAAATCGAAAATCAAAGTGTTCTAAAACGTAACACTATGCACGTGCAGTCTGCAAGTGTACTTTCTGTTTTTTTTTTTCAGGTCTTTGATTCTCCATTTACACAATCAGAGTAGTCACCTGTGAGTGAATGTTTGTAGTTGTGTTATTGTTGTATGTCTTACATGAGTGCGTATATACCATGAGATCAGAGGTTTGTGGTCAAAGTACGAAAACAAATTTGAAAAAGTTCTTGAAATATGAAGTCACGCATACAATCTTATACTCATACAAAATTGTCACTCAAAACGGTGAACACGGAACTGCCAGATGATCACTTTTAAATGATGTAAACATTTAACATATTATTGAGCACACAATTTGGCACACAGATTTTCAACAAACACACAAAAAACAATGAAACGCTGTCACATGAACAATATCCAAGTGTCATATTCAGCTGGATGTATACTGTGCGCAATTATCAAAAACAAATTACAGAGTACAAACCCTAACAGCAAAACTTAACAAAAATATCATTGTCACATCGACAATGAAAATGTCAAACGCAGCATCGGAACCATATTACATACTCGGGCCCATTTCTTTTCCTACCAGCCAGTCTTTAAATGCAAACTTGTGAGGAACTGCAAATCTTTGCTTTGTTTACATTAAACATTAAAGAAAAAGTCTTTCGAAATGACAATGGAAAAGAGAACAGTGATGTGCCCTTTCGTACAACCTTGTGCTGTGGATGTGAGAAGACGATTTCAGAAACTGATCAGTACCTCTGATTTGTCCAAATGCCAGTGATATAAACATTTTCTGAAATCGTCTTCCCTTTACCACAGCCAAGTGTTGTACCACTGTCTATTATTTACAATCCGCCCGATTTCCAAGGCAAGACCGCTTGCTTGTCCTGCTGCACGTATAAGTCTTCTAATACTAACGGGATCTGGAACGTTAAGGACAACACAGAAGTCAATATACAGTCTGGGTAAAGGGATCCTGGAAACTGTCAGCCTAAAAAAATGTGTTCACCTTTTGCAGCGCGTGTACCTGAAGCTTGGATCCATTCGGACTGTAGGGTGGATTATTAAAGCCTGGATTTCTTGAGGCAAAAACTTGCGACTATCGACTGGGGAATCGCAGTGTTGGTCAGAAAATTCGAAATTCGAGCAATTCAGTCTAAAGCGCGTCGCTAACGTGGAAACTCGACTGTGTGGTTCCAGTCTACCCATTTAAGCCTATAGCACACTCAACTCTAGGCAGGAGCGGACCAAGGTCGAAATTCCCTCGGAGCTGATGGCATTCGATCCCATGGTCTCCCGATCGGAAGTTCGCGGCGCTAACCATTTCGCCACGGCGGCCGGTGCCCTTCATTGTTGGTCGCCACTTTAGGCGTGTGTCATTGCTGCACGATTTGTCGCCCCTTGAGACGCCAACATTTGCAGTCTTTACAATTTGATTGTTGTATTTCTATGCTTGTTTTTTCAGTTTGAGATTTACCAGGAGTTTTTGGTATTTTATTCTCTGCTGAACGTCACCCTTCCAAGTGAAGGCCAGTGGGCTGATGTTTGCACTAGCAGCACCAGCAATAGCAGCAGAATAGTCGTGGTTGCAATAGTCACATTAAAGCAATTGTCTCCAAATTTAAATACATTTCTTTAGTCATTAAAATACTAGCAAATACAAAGAAAGAGATCTATTCACCGGAAAACCTTTTCTTCCAAACAGTTTTTGTAATAGTTTTTTCATTTACTTGATATCTTTATTGTCGGATTTTCCTTCGCTTTATAATGGGAAATGTAATAAAAACGACCAAAAAGATTTTAGAAGCAATATGGGGAACTTCCTACACTTTCTCCGACTTTCCGAAGGGCGAGGGTTGCAGCCACACTTTGTCGGAATTCCACACTTTCTTCGAAATCTGGAAAAAGTGGGTGGAGGGGGAGGGACAAGATGCACAGATGCACAGCATACAAATGTACTCCCAGTTTATTTTGAATAGCAACAGTTTTCTAACATTTTTTATCAAGAGTTCATTGCTTTGCCACAGACTCTCCAAATCGCTTTAAAATCGGTCAAGTAGTTTCTGAGATATTCGAAAAGGAAGAAAAAAAGATAATGGAGGCTATGGTGGAAGCCGTTGCAGAGTATGGAAAACCCATATTGAACACACATGCCAATTTTCAGAACGATCAATTTTCTCTAAAATGAGTGGGATATATTTTGCTAAAATTTAGAAGGTTTTTAATGTTATATAACAGATTTTTACGATTATGTCCCATCAGCTGAAGGAAGACAATGATTTGACACAAATCGTCAAAAAACCGCTTGACAATCGTCAAGTAGTTTTTGAGATATTTGATAAAGAAGAAAAATTGTTATTGACCATTAGCCATTATTAACGGCTATTCTATGAAAATATATGGTGGGCATCGGTGTCTTCCCATTTCGCCCCTTCCCGCCTTCGCCCCCCTAATTATTCCCATTTTGCCCCTTCTCCATTTCGCCCCCTTCCCATCTCGCCCGTTCCCAATTCGTCCCATTGTCACTTTGCACTTTCCCTTCTCGCCACTTTCTCGGTTGATCCCCCTTTCCCATTTCGTCCCTTCTCATTTCGCCCCTTCCTATTTTTGCACCCTTCCCACTTCGCCCCTTCCTATTTTGCCTGCAGTTTATGTAAGCGGAATTTGCATTGTTGGTCAACAAGCAGGCTTTCACCTCCCCGGTTTGTCTGCATGAATTCTATAGCATTCTCCCTCTTGCCTTGTGATTTTGTTTCTCAGTCCACTGATTCTGTGGTTGCAGAATTCCAGGAAACAGACTGCATATTCCACGAAACTGGTCTGCTTGAATCGCTTGGTTTCTGTTAATATGGAACTGAGATGTGACAGAAAGGGACCAAATGGGAAAGGAGCATGGGTAGGGGTGAAATGGGAATTACAAATCATTTAAATTAAATTGATTAGATTAATTAAAATTGAAAGGGATCAAATGGGAATTAACGGATAGAGGCGAAATGTCTGTCTGCCTGTCCCCCCCCCCCCCCCCCCCCCCCCCCTCTCTCTCTCTCTCTCTCTCTCTCTCTCTCCTCTCTCCTCCCCCCTCTCTCTCTCTCTCTCTCTCTCTCTCTCTCTCTCTCTCTCAGAAATGGGAATTAACGGACAGAGGCGAAATGAGAAGAGGCGAAATGGGAAAGAGAGACGAATTGGGAGGGGGCAAAACAGGAAGGCTCGGAATGGGACAGGGGCGAAATGGGAAAGGGATGCCCTGGATGAAATGGGAAGGGGCAGATTGGGAAGGGGCAAAATGGAAATAAGGGGTGAAACAGAAAGGGGGCAGAATGGGACAGGGGCGACATGAAAAAGGGGCGAAATGGGAAAGGGACGAATTGTAAAGGAGCAGAGTAGGAGGAGGCAAAATGGGAATAGATTGGGGACGAAATGGGAAGGGGCGAAGTGGGAAGGGGCGAAATGAGAATAAACGTGGGCATCATCCTTGACCCATAGCAAACACATCTCCAAAATTTCAGAAAGATCGGCCCAGTACTTTTGTTGCAGCACTTGGAACACACTTTGTTCACACACACACACACACACACACACACACACACACACACACACACACACACACACACACACACACACACACACACACACACACACACACACACACACACACACAGAGAGAGAGAGAGAGAGAGAGAGAGAGAGAAATGAATGATGAAATGAAATGAGGTCTTTATTCCATAAGGCCAAGGCCCTCTCTGGAAGAGGGGAACAAAAAACAAATACATATAAACACCAATACATACACATAACATTGATGTACATTCAAGCTATAGCAATCTGCTGTGCTTTAAATGCTTGGTGAACATAAAGTGCTAATGTTCTGACTGTATTACTGTTCGGTGAAGCCAACAAGAGAGATAACGTAAACAATTTGGATTATGAAAGAACTTTTGAGCTATGCACTTTTCTCTTATGCTATTGTAGAATGGATAACATAACAAGAAGTGCATTTTCGACTGCAACTTTACATAGTTTACACATTAAGTCTTGTGGCCTATGGTTTCTATACCTATAGTAGTGAACTGACAAGTCAGAAATGCAAAAATCTAAACTTAGTTATAATATGCTTTAAATGCCTGTCAGGATCCATGCATAGATATATAGGTAGAGACCCACACGGATTACAAGAAGTTCTATATACAGAAAAACCTGTCACTTTCATTCACGTGTTCACTCCATTCTTGCCATCTACAATCAATTAATCACTGCCGAAAGACACACAATAATTCCTTGACATCGCCCACTCCTAGAGAGAGAGAGAGAGAGAGAGAGAGAGAGAGAGAGAGAGAGAGAGAGAGAGAGAGAGAGAGAGAGAGAGATTTATTGAAGAAGGTAATTGGATAAGCTAAGAACTTCTTTATACCAGGCCCTCTAGAAACGAAACGAAACAGAAAAGAAAAGAAAAGAAAAAAAAAACCAACCACACACACACACACACACACA
>JADBJO010015833.1:32500-42469 GCA_016801955.1 Conus betulinus | reverse complement strand
TGATCATGATCACACTATGGTCACCAATACTTTCTATTCACTGCAAAGCACACAACCATGATAAGACTGTCACAATGATGATGACAGTAAAGTAAGAAAAGGGGAAACAAATAAATAAAATGGTGGACTCACCATCACACCAGAATGAATATAATTCTATTTGGACAAAAATTTAAAATCAAAGAATTTTGAGACAACAAAGCTACAGCATACTAGTCAGTCTCCTTCCCATTCAATAAGAAAACAAAGCAGTACAAAATAAAAACAAGCTACAATAAACAGCACACTCGAAAAACTCAAATACAACTAACAGACTTGCTTGCCACATAGATATCATAAGTGATTTTCAAACAAGTCTGGTATCATTACAATGAAGAAAAAAAGGGAGTTGACACAATGAGCACAGATTCTGTTAGAAATACTTAACATTCAATAATTATCTACTCACACAGACACAGAGATAAAATATATATGTACAGGTGTGCGTCCATAATACAAAGCAGTCTGAAGCCTGTTCCTTTTCAAGTGAACAAATGTGTTATTTCAGCAAGATTATACTTACCTTACAGCTATTTTCAGATTCACAATAATTTTGAAAGTGCTAGTTGCAGCCTCAGAAGACAGACAGACAGGAAAACTGACAGACAAAAAAAGGAAAGAAAAAAGAAATCACCTCTTTTCACAATAAAAAATCACACACTTTCTTTTTAAAAAAAAAAGGCAACAATTATCACTGTATCTCTCAACTAGGAATAGAATATAATCTTCGTGCAACATACCATAAACTTGCCTTTAGTTACAAAGCAACATTTTTAGTGCTTATAGCACTAGAGCAAAATATTATACAAAACTGTCACAGAGGCTTACCCATCCTCTTGGCAGATTAACGAAAAAAATTCAAAGATTACTGAAAGCATCAACCTCCATAACCAAAGTAATTACGGTCAGCTAAAGCAGAATACACGATTCAAAAAGTCACCAATCAAAACTGCTCCTTAAACATACAACTGAAAAGAGATCTCTTCAAGCAGTCGCATACAATCCATGTCTGTAAATGAGATCACAAGAGAACAGATTAAAGAAACACATTCAGCAAGTGAGCCAAACACCGTCTTCAAAAGCTGGGCAAGATCAAAGATATAAATCACAGCCGACAGGCAAGTCTACCATTACAGTCAAATTCAGGGCCATGGTAAAGGGAGATGATCCCTATAGGAACTGGTAGTTGCCGAGGTTGGTTGGCCTGCTCGGACCAGGCAGCGTGGGTAGCGCCGTCCATCTCCGAGGCCAGGGCGTTGTCGTCTCGCAGGCGATGCTGCCCACCTCCTATCCCCTCCCCGCAGTCTGGACACCGACTTTCCTGCATGGCCCCCCCACACTCAGTGATGCAGTAGATATGACCTGCCACAGCAAAGCATGTCAGTAGCAGCAGCCTTTGTCGTGCAAACACATTCATTGTAAATGTCACTTCTTCTGCCCATGATAGTACCCAACAAAAAGTATACGCTCTGACTGTGACCTGGGTGGAGTTAATACTGTACACCTATGCAACAGTATGTCACCGAGCTGAAAATAGCCACTGACTGAAACACGCAAAGGTCACCAAGATGGAAACCAAATTTCATAAATTTTGAAAAGTATTTATAATAACTCGGCCCAACTATATGGCCAAATGAATCACATGACAAAACACGATACATTTCAACCTCTTAGGTCTTCTTCAAGCAAGAGAAACAACACTCAGGGCAACGAAAATAAAGAACTAACAATTAATTATCCTTTGTCAAATCTGCGCAAGATGGGGCGAATTTGACACAGATTAATAAGACCTGCACAGTAGAAGTAGTCTTTATCATGCATTCACATTCACTGTAAATATTGCTTCTTCTGCCAATAACAGTACTAACAATAGAACACACTCTGAGTGTGACCTGAACGGAGTCAAGACTATGACATGCTGTTTCACTGTGACACCTCTGGTGACCTGAAGACTGTGGGTAATGCGTAGTCTTAACTCCTTGGGGTCACAACTTGTAGGCGCCTGCTGCACCCTAAAAGTCCATGATTCCGAGTCTTTTTACTTAGGAAGTAAAACAAACAAGTTACAAACATAAATTTAATAAAACTGGATTTGTATATGAATTTTCACAAGGTCTTTGGAAAATGGAGTCTTATACAATTGGGGCAAGATCATTATCATAATCATCATTATCATAACTACTACTGGAAGACTCTATTTATCATCTTTTTCATCACTTCAACATGGAAAACTGTATATATATATATATATATATATATATATAAAAAACAATGAAAAACAATTGTCAACATGAGCAAGAAAGGGGATGGACACAGAAAAAAAAAAAGAAATACAGAAAGGCAGAGACAGAGAGAGAATTAAGTAAGAGAGAGGAAAAATGAAAAGCTATACAAGACAACTAGACAAAAAGACATACAAATATTTTACTTCAAGAAACCCACTGCATCTCGTCAAAATACATCGTGAATATATTTTGCACAGACTCTATATCAGTTGTGCATTTTATTTCATCAGTATTTCATTATTGTGAAAGATGACACTTGTTCACTGAATTCAAATTAAAGGAACAAATATTGTTTTTTGTTGGATTCCATCGCATTGTGGGATTGTTTACAATGGACAAGCCATTCATCTTGTGAAACAAGGAGTAAAAAATATTTCTAATATTTGCTGAACTGCCATGTGTTATCAAAAATGGAAACTTCAAGCATCTTAGAAAAAGACACATTGGCAGATTTTTCACATTCTGACACAAGTCAATCTTTTTTTTTTTCACACATGTACTGCAAAATATGAGCATGTGATGAAAAACTGAAAGTGGAAGACATTTTATTACATCATGAACAAAAAAGACGTTTTCTTTCCCTAGAAGTTGTTGAAAATATTCCAAGGTTGACATGTGAAGTCACTATGAACAATATTCTTTATTCCAAAATGCTGTGTTTTTACACTGGCCACTCAAATTTTACATAGTCCAATTGGTCACTTCTTGTAAACCTTTCCTATCACCCTTCCCACTTATCTCTTCCCATACCCACCTCATCACATATTCCCACATCATCTGTCTACCCTTTCCCGTTTGTGTTGATCCGATTTGTTTTGGGTTTGGACTTTGTTTTGTTTTTTCTACTGATCACCATTGATTCACTGACTGGCTTTAATTAAGGTCTAAAAATCATCAACGTAGATGAGCAAACTTTAAATACATGAACCAGTGACACGACTGTGAACCGATACTCCAAATTTGTACGGATGAAGATAAGAAAGAAAAACAGAAAGAAAGAAAGAAAGAAAGAAAATGGAACGTCCAAAAATCTGTCTTCATCTTCCAGAGATGACCCACCATTTTTGCACTTGAACCAGTGCCCTTTCTGGAATCCCATGGCCTTGACAATCATGACTTTCTCTTCCTGGCTAATGCCCAGCCCTCCGGACAACTTGTCTTTCATGGAGTTGATGCTCTCGCGCATGCTCTCTTCCTCCTCCCTTGACAGAACCGCCGTGTTGGACAACAGACGCTGCAGACACGTTTGGGTTGTTTCAAGCATTTTGGCTTTGTCCTGAAAAACACGCCATAGGTGATCTGCGATTACATGAGAGGTGACATGGTTTCAGGGACATGAGAAAGTATATGGTGTACAGAATCAAATTTCTTATGGTGTTTAGTCCCTGGTGGCCACAAACACATTCTTCTTTTTGATTTTTTAGCTTTTTTCTTTACCTGCCCTGTGTTCTGTGACTTTAAAGTAGCATGACTTCCACAATGCTTTTTACTTCCACCATGCTTATCACTTTCACAACTTTCACAATGCTTATTCCCATTCCCGATATACTGCCACATCCTGTCTCTGTCCTATCATAGTCCCAGCACCAGCAGTCTACAAGAGGTAAGGCATCAGAGCATAATGATGAACCAACCGCCAGAAGCAGCACCGAATGGCTGTTAAGTCACCTCACCAAACACTGGCGAACAAATAAAGAGACAAAACATGACTCATTTTGACCACTTAGATCTTCTTCAGGCAAGATAAACTTGGCCTATGCTTCTTTATGTAACCAGTGTAGACTGGACTGTGTCAATGAGCTCAATATTAAACGTAAGATTACTTCTAACATGGTAGATTACTTGTGATTGTACGATTCTTTCATTCAAATCATAAATGTTTTAAAGGAAATTGTTTAATCCACGAGACTAACCAAGCCCTTTGACTGGGTGGGATCCAAATCCGGACCTTCTCAGTCACTGACACACATGCGCACATCATGCATGTGCAAGCACGCACACACACACACACACACACACACACACACACACACACAGAGTGTACTGTTGGTTATGTGATAGCATTTTTTTCCTTTGTTTTGCCCGTTGTTTGCCATTCTCTTTTTGTTAGTATGGTGTTAAAAGGCTGTCACCTTATTTTTTCACCTCAAAATATTCATATTCCTCTCCCTCTCTCTCTTTGTCTCTGTCTCTTGGTCATTCTGTTTTGGTCTCTGTCTCTCTCAAAAAGCAGCATAAGTTTATCTTGCCTGAAAAAGTCCTGAGAGATCGCATTTTGTCTTCTAATTTATTTGTCCATGTTAACTGGTGGAGTTGCTTAAAACTACTTTTAAAACAGGTTTTCTAGAGAGAAAAAAAAATAACAAGACCCGGGTATGTTTGGCGTGCATCAGAGCATGGATGGGTAAAGCATCTGTTTTGATCTGACTGACGATTATTTTCAGAACAAGGATGCCATAAATGTTTGTTCTGATTGACTGATAACGATGATACCATCTCCCGTACCTATTCAGCACTTAACCAGGCTTACATGATTTTTGCCTGGTAGGTCATCCAAGGGACATCTGAAAGCTCTTGCGCTTGAGACATCATCTGTCATGAACCCACTATTCATCATGACACTCGTCTTCACATTCTTGTTCTTTGACAGGTGTCTTGCTGCAAAACTCGACACTGAGAACATTTTTTAATTCTACTCATGTTTCAATGTTTTAAATTATGTTGGGGCATTTTCTGCTACCAAGACTTGCTAACATGTGCTTTTGCGCCTGATTTGATGTTTTCTTGCCAACTCTCGCAAGATATGCATTTATCTCAAAGTGACTTCCTTTTTCAACTGTGTATCACCTGTGAAAAGTGGAGTTTTGCGACCTGAGAGAGACACTGTTTCAGCCTCACAGACTTTGTCTGTTCAGTCTCAGCACTCCAATTTTAGTCAATGAATTTACCCGTTCTCCCAGCAGCACCAAATTCTTAATGGCAACGTGGCGTCTATAGACTAGCCCGCTTCTGGATGTTTCAGTCAGAAACACAGCCCTGAAAATGGCAAGAAGAAAAAAGACTGAGGCTCCGAGACAAATGCCTTGCTGTTGGGCCTCTTGTTGGAATCCAGAACTTAGTTGGAAAATGGAGTGGTGATCATTATCCATGACAGTGGGAAAACTGAACTGAACTGTTCATAACAGGAAGAGGTCAACTGTACAAGGAGGATCACTTTGGGATCAATGTGCTGGGAGATTGGATCAGCTCCCTCTCCCCCATAAAACAAGTTTGGGTTCCTGATTTGGTAGGGCATGGCTCATGCTGAACAGGAATAAGGCGGTTCTTTGGACAGGTAAATAAAAGGAAAATTAACAATAGTAACTTCTCATATGACACAGAAGCAATGTCAAATACATCTCCAAGTAATAAGTCATAGGACTTGTCAACAAAGACATGGTTTGTTAAGTGCTGCGGAATGGTCACTCATTTAGAATAGGAAAAGGGAAGAGAGTAGAGATGAAAGCAGAATGGAAGAGGGAAGAAGGCAGAGATTTGATGTTGCAGAGGGTAAAGCCTGGTGGGGGTGCATGAAGACGATTAAAGAAGTCATGCTTTTAATTCTTGACAGATAAAAAAACTGCATATACACCAATATTGAGCAGCTGAAACGGTCAATGCACCATGCACATGTGTCTGTTAATGAAGGTATAAGAAACTTATTCATATATATATGTATATATATATATATATATATATATGTCCAAAAACAACCACTTACAGTGTCATTTACACAGATTCTGTGCAGTCTGTCGTCAGCCATGCAAAAGGTCACGGTCAGGTCAGCGCGAGCCATCTCCGCCTGGAACTGGGTTAACTGTTGCTGGCTAAACTGCTGACTGTGATGATGAGTGACCCACTTCTCTAGGCACTCCAAGTGTCGCTTCAGCTTCAAGCATATACTGCAATTAGTAAGGCAAAGTTTATAAATTGACAGCCCAGCTGACTTATAAGGTCTGCCCAACAGACCTCTACATAATAAGTAAATTACTCACATCCATGACTACATTTTGCCATGGCAACTCCACTTGAAATAGGTAATCAATACAGGCATGTGAAAAATGTGAAGGCTACTCACCGGACCTGAGTTTGGGGAAAAGTAGTCTCTAAGTAATGAACATTGGGGAACAAGGATGGTGCATACCAATCATATGCAAAATGTAGGCTTGTTAATGGTGGAGCTGAAAATTTACAGCACAGTTTGAACACACTTGTATGTTCAATTCTAACAATTAAATTCTAAAAGAATAAACACCTAAGAGTGTCCAGATAAACTTATGATGGTTCGGTGCATAAATAATCATATGCAAAAGGTATGTTTGTCAATGTCAGAGCTGAAAATTTTCAACACAGTTCTTACACACTTGTACACTCAATTCACAAAATTAATTTTTTACAGTACAAAAGCTACAGAGTTCTGATAAAATTTTGACTGACGACGTCTGTTTTTTTTCAACCGTTTGATGCAACAGTATGAATGTGGAACTGTTAAGTCAATCTTGACACATATATGAGAACTAAACTGAAATCATCTCATTAAAGGAAGGACACTCATACTCCTTGTTTTCTGGAGTGCTGCCCATTGGCACTTTCTGCCTGAGCCGGTTGATGGCTGTCAAAAAGTTGATCTGATTTTCTGTCCTGCCAGTTCCAGTACACTGCGAGCGTTATCGATCCTGTTGGCAGTCTTCTGTTTCCACTCATGCACATCATCACCACTGAGGAGGTAAAAAACTCATACAGTCGTCCTAGCAGTTCATACTGCTTGTTTTTTCAGCTGTGCTGGTTCAGTGGCCAGCAGCCTCTTCTTCACCCTCTCGATGTCAGCCTTCGTCTTTTTTATGATGTTTCCGTACCGAAGAGCTGTTAGACAGACCATTAACAGTGATGAAGAGTCTGAGAGTAACTACGACATGTAAAACAACACTCAAAATATAAATGAGCACACAAAACAAGATATAAAGTAATGCAAATTTAATGGACTTTACAAACCAGACATTTGAATGTTTGACACAATCTTCATCAGACGTGAACAAACATCAATCATGAACAAAATAGTACTTCCCATTTGGCTGTGAGGAGAACAAACCAGACATCTGAATGTTTGACACAATCTTCATCAGACAGGAACAACATCAATAATGAACAAAACAGTACTTCCCATTTGGCTGTGAGGAGAACAAACCAGACATTTGAATGTTTGACACAATCTTCATCAGACAGGAACAAACATCAATCATGAACAAAACAGTACTTCCCATCTGGCTGTGAGGAGAACAAACCAGACATTTGAATGATTGACACAATCGGAGAACAAACCAGACATTTGAATGTTTGACACAATCTTCATCAGACGTGAACAAACATCAATAATGAACAAAACAGTACTTCCCATTTGGCTGTGAGGAGAACAAACCAGACATTTGAATGTTTGACACAATCTTCATCAGACGTGAACAATCATCAATCATGAACAAAACAGTACTTCCCATTTGGCTGTGAGGAGAACAAACCAGACATTTGAATGTTTGACACAATCTTCATCAGACGTGAACAATCATCAATCATGAACAAAACAGTACTTCCAATTTGGCTGTGAGGAGAACAAACCAGACATTTGAATGTTTGACACAATCTTCATCAGACGTGAACGAACATCAATCATGAACAAAACAGTACTTCCCATCTGGCTGTGAGGAGAACAAACCAGACATTTGAATGTTTGACACAATCGGAGAACAAACCAGACATTTTGAATGTTTGACACAATCTTCATCAGACGTGAACAAACATCAATAATGAACAAAACAGTACTTCCCATTTGGCTGTGAGGAGAACAAACCAGACATTTGAATGTTTGACACAATCTTCATCAGACGTGAACAAACATCAATAATGAACAAAACAGTGCTTCCCATTTGGCTGTGAGGAGAACAAACCAGACATTTGAATGTTTGACACAATCTTCATCAGACGTGAACAAACATCAATCATGAACAAAACAGTACTTCCCATTTGGCTGTGAAGAGAACAAACCAGACATTTGAATGTTTGACACAATCTTCATCAGACGTGAACAAACATCAATCATGAACAAAACAGTACTTCCCATTTGGCTGTGAGGAGAGAATTGACAATGCATCCACCAGTATGAAAGACAGTGAGGACTGTTCAGAAAAAGTAAGTAAAGAAACAAGCTGCACGGAGAGGTTACGATCAGAGGTAGGAAGGCTGGATCTAAGAAGCGATCAAGAGATCAGGAGAAAAAACAAGATGAAAAGCATATAAACGTAAATAAACATAATGCATTTCATCACTGATATAAGAAATCGCAAAGTACTTTCAGAGATATTCCATAAGAAGAAAAACTGTTTTGGGCCGTTATAGCAGTTAGTAAACTGCTATTCTGGTAAAATAAAAACACTGAGCATCATCCGTGACCCATAATGAACATACCTGCAAATTTTCAGAAAGATCGGCCTAGAAGGTTTGTCTGGAGCAAGTGGAATACATTTTTACCATGGACAGACAGACAGACTGACAGACAGCATTTCTTCCCTCCAATTGTAAAGTACTCCCTGTTCTATAAGAACTGGGAGTACAAAAAGGTGAGGCGGGGGGGGGGGCTCAGAATGTAGGTATGGTGTCAATAGTGAAAAGGGAAAATGCAAGGGAAGTGAACAGTAGGTGGAAATAAGGGGAGGAAATGGTCACACAAGGCTGGATATAATGCCTGTAGACACCACAGCAGTCTTGGGCAAAGTACAAAATTCTCTGAAGATCATCTTCACAGATAGTGCCTTTTCTTGAATGCTCAAAACAGAGACAGAGAACACTCCCAAAGAACGACATGGGGGACAGATGGATCTACATAAACGGCACATGCTTAAACATAGACATTAGAAATATGACCGCTTTTGGTTTTAACAAAAATGCAGAAAAAACGCTGATCAGGGTTAGAACACAACACACGCAGTCAAGTGAGTGTCCCTGACAATGACATCTGTTCTGGGTAAACAACCGGAACTAAGGGGATGCCCAAGAATTTCATCTAAGCAGAAAAACTGTCCAACCCTGAGCTTTGTCAGGGGAAAGCAACCAAGCAGGTGCCCCATGGATACAACTGCCCCATCTACTCTACTCTACTTCGGGTTGGGGGAGGTGGCTGGCCTGTCTCCAAGCTCTTTGGTACCAATATCAAACCAGTGTAACTGGGAGAAGTGTCTGTCTCTCTCTTGCCAAACGTGGTGGATCGTCATGAAGATTTACACAAATATCAAAATTCCTAACAGACCGTCCTGTTGTACAGCCCCAGCTCTCATACGAGTTCTCATACGAGTTGCAAGATTTAAATGGAGAAATGTTTCCTGCAACAGACACAGATGTCATGAATGCTGGCTTGAGGGCACCACTTGACACATGAACTAAGGTCATGTGACTGTGTTCACAGCAGAAGGCTTGAAGGACAAAGAGAATGACAGTTTTGTATTCAATGGAAGAACTAAAAAATGGTGTAGTTAGGCAGCAATAGAGCACAATTCGCATACACTTTCGATAAAATTCTCCGTTTTGAAGGAAGGGAGAAAGTCTGAAATGAAAGCAAGCT
>JADBJO010015833.1:0-27500 GCA_016801955.1 Conus betulinus | reverse complement strand
TGTAATTGTCTCTGGCTTCAAATATTTGTTGCAGTGGTTGCCTATGAATGACTTGCCATGATAGGCCTGCTTGTGGATTTTTTTCTGATGCAGGACAACATCTAAATGCTGTGTGACAGGACCAGACAAGCGTGGAAGATAAAGCTGTGATTTCCTGTCTTCTATTTCACCTTCTTTCTCATGTACCTGCTCCATCAGTTCTGTTGTTCTTGCTTGCTGAAAAACACTCAGGGGTGTGCTGTCATCTTCAGGCTCATTAAAAACACTATTCTTGATTCTAGTTGCCTTTTCTCTACTTCTAAAGATTCAATCTGTTTCAGTTTGTCAACAAAGTCAGAAAAGGCTGACTTTGTCTCTATCTGTTTTGTCTTCAGCTGCAAAGGATTCTGCAATTTCTTTATCTAGAGAATGACACTCACCTTCCAGTAGGTCATGGTGCTTTTTTACCACTCCCAGAAGAATGTGCAGATAGGGAGGTGCTACATGGCTGAGTGTAATGTCAATGATAGGTTTTCTGATGACATTATTGTGCAGCTTGGCAATTTTTCTTTTGGATTTTCGGAATTTTTTTGTAATCTCTCCTGATGCCCTGTAAACTGCGCTGTGTGATGTTGCCTTCATTACAGTGAGGTGGAGTGTGTATTTGGGCTTTTTGATGCTGTGCAGTATAGACAGGGGTGTGTTCCCTGAGCACCTGACAGACCATACAGCTTGAGCAGAAAATCATAATCCCCAAACAAAAAACACAGTTGATTGTCTTGTTTCTCCATGTCATGGACTTCAGTGCTGCTGCCAGCTGTTTTTTGTAGGATCCATGATTCTCTTCAAATTCTCTGGGCTGTCCTTGCAGTCTACAATGGCCAGGACACAGGTGTTGTGTTTGGAGTTTGGATTGTGAAGATTTGCAATCTGAAGCATCAGTTTAAATGTACCACCCCCATGGTCCCCTCCTATCTTTACCCAGATCTCATCCTGTGGGATTGTATTGTCATGCCAAGTCAGCTTGTTCTCTCTGTCATACTGCTGCAACAGGTTTTCTACCAGCTTTGGAATGTCTTTGATTTCTCCTATTGTTTTTTTCTTCTTCTTTCTGTCTGCCATTCTCATCAACACAAATGAGTTTTCTCTGTACTATTTCAATTTCTCCAAAACATAGCTTCTTTCTGTTGTTGTCTTTCTTTCTTTTCACAGTCAAATGTTAATCCTATACTTCTGAGAAATCTCTTTTGCTGTCTGTACTTTGTCCAGCTCAACCCCAGACTAGTTCTAAGTGCAGACCCTTGCTTTTTGGTCACTCTCACAGGGCCACATCCAGCAGCATCAAGAATCTTTTGTCTGTGGGTGCGAGCAGTTCTTTTGATTTCTGATCCATGTTGTTTGATCACATCATCTCTACTGCTTCCTGAAATATTCATTCTGATTCTGTATCATGTGAGATCTTTTCTTTCTCAGAGGAGATGATGCCAAAGCAGAAGATTTACGGGGCTGTCTGATCCTTTTCAACACAATTGGCTGACCCCTTGTTTTGCACCTAACTGTTAAATGGTCACTTGACTGTCGCAGCTTCCTACGTACCAAACGTGTCAGTAATTTTTCTTCTTCATCAGTGAGCGGTTTATCAATATCCTCATCATCCGAGTCTAAAAGATCATTTTATTTTTCCGATGTCGGAAAGGCGATAGAGCTACGTCACTGACTTGCGGCGTTTTCGGTGTGATTGGTGATGTTTGTGTGCAGAGTGTTTTGGGTTTTTTAATTGGGGTTGACATAGACTGACAAAATGACGACGTGACACACTTTCATCAACGAGCAAGTCGGCTGGATCAAAAGTTTGTTGTGCGGGTCTTTTCACTGCCCCTACTCTCGGTTTTTGGGGACCACCACCTTTGGTTTGTGATTGAAAGCGGCTGCATGTTTTGCACTGACTGATTGACAGCTCTGGATCGAAAGTTGTCCAGATTTCTGACATTTTCTGAATATCAAGTGCAACACGGTCGGTCGTAGTTTTGCAGTCGGACAGGTTGCTAGCGCGTTTCAGCCCCATGAGTTTTTGGTAGCATTTCATACAAATGGCTGTTGACTGCTTGCCCTCTTCATCATTCAAAATGTCTAAATTGTAACAACGTGAGAGTTCTGCGGCATAGTTTTTACATAATCTCACACAACACCGTCTATCTTTCTCCTTTCGTAACACGCGTTCTCCACAAACTCGACACATAGAATTTAGTCTAGCACAGTGCACACTGTAATCGTGGTGCTCACTTACCGCTGACTGCTGAGACGCCATTGTAAGGAAAACTGATGAGTCACTTACCTCAAACTATACACACAAAACCACACACTTTAAAGATATAATATAGTTATAAAACACACACAGACACAAGTTGACTTCACATAATCCTCTGGCAACCCAAAATAAACCAAAACATGTGGCATTTAGTTGTATCTGAAGGTTGGAAAACAAACAAAATCGGTCACAAGCACAGCTCTACATGATCAGTCAGAACACAAAACTTTTCAGAATGGCTTACTATGTGCTGATTAGAACAAATGCATGCCAATCCTCTGTAGGCTCTTAGAACAATATTTCAACTGACTGGGCCATTGCAAAATGGCTCTCATTTCAAAGTCAGCATTACTGTACAGTAACTCTCAATTTCTTGATATTTTTCCACTCTCTTTACAACTTTTCATTTTCAGCTCCTGACTAATCAGTAAGTGTTCATGTGCAAATGCGAATGTTTTTTTAGATGATGTATTTTAAAAATTCCATGGGGACATGACACTGACTCGCGTACATTAGACGGCACCAGTTCATACCAGTAATAAAGATCATATCAGCAAGTGTGGGCAGTCCTATTTCTTCATCATCCGCTGCATTACATACAAATCTCTTTACCTATTCCCATCCTACCCCTCTCTTCACCCCAACCCACTGGTCGGTCTCTGACATAGGGTTAATGGCTGAATCATACCACCAACTGCTTTTGTAACTGAAATACTAGTAGTACTGTATAGTAAAAACCACAGACACTCATAAAGCATATTGCTTGTTCATTCTTGCCTGCCTAACATTTATTTTTTTTTACAAAAAGTCACAGTTCTCAGTATTTTAAAAAAAACATTGAAACTGCTTATGAATTGAATTGGAACCCAAAACTGAAGTCAGTGTCCAGATCAGAACTGCACCACAAAATCATGTCAGGATTCTCTATCAAAAGGCTGAAACATTTTAACATCCTAATCTGAACTAAACCCGAACTGTTATCCGCGTCTAAACTACTCTGCTATGTCAGTCACACTGTTAATTTATGCAGGTTAATCCCAAATCAACTTATTCATTCTCTAATTTTCTGTTTCAACCACCGAGCATTTGATAAAATGTTACACAAGCTGAATAATTCAACACCCAAAAGAAATATTGTTTATCTTCTCTTGGTACTCACACTGGAATAATGGCGCCAAGGTGCATGTCAAAATGGGACACATGCTCTGATCTAAATTTTCCACTTCAAATTTCTGGTGATACACCGTCATTGTAACACTTTTTGCAACAATAACAATAGAACTCTTCAACCTACCTGCGGTGAGAGGGAACCCCTTGATATGAAATAGAGTTTAATATAATTTGAGAGTAGTATAACAAAGAAATATGTTTCAGTATAAATATCATGAGAGAAATATAAGTTTGGGTAAGTTTGTTTCCAAGGTGGCCTGAATGGCAACTAGTTGGACTTTTGTTGTGAACTTATTTTGGGTGTTGGTTTGTATGCATTATCTTCATATTGCTATGTGGGAGAAAATGGTTATGATCTGGGGAACTGAATTTGTTATGTTGTTTACACTCAGCTGTTGTTCCGGTTATTTCATTTTAGTATTGCAATGTGAAGAAAATTGTTATAATCTGGGACACTGAGATGATTATGTTGTTCACATTCAGCAACTGTTCCAGATAATTCTGACTTGTGTTTTTGAGGCAAAACAGTCATGAGATGGAAAGGTGAAATGGTATTTGGGGGTGATATCCAGAAACTGTTTCTGATCCTTTTTGTATCGTTGTGAGGCACACAGTTACAACATGGGGAACACAGCTGTTGATATGATTTACCTGCTTGGACTGCTACACTTTGCAATTGTTCCTGGTACTTCATTTTTCAGCTCTTGAATAGTTCAGATTTCTCTAATGAGCATATATCTCAACTTATGAATGGATCTTTGTATAACCCCATGAGTATAGTCTCATAAATGTTGACATAGATTCATACAGTCTGAATGTCATACATAAGAGTCAGATTATATGCATCATATGCCAGTATGCTCTAGACTGCTACAAGGGCGGAAGTCGTACTTGGTAGTTTTATCAGCTCATGCCCATAAGTGTTTTCTGAATGACTATGCTTCATAAGGATCTACAAATGTATTTTTACATGAAAGTTTTGGTATGCACATGAGCAGAAATTGTGGCTGACTATCAGCAAAAACAACTGGTTATTAATGCGGTTTGTACTCATGAACCCAGTACTGGATAACGTCTTTAAATCCTCCTTACCTCCTTTCAAACCATTCAGAACTCTTTGTTTTATATCTTTTTATTATAATGTTCCTTCTTATATCGTTTTATACTTTTTTATTATGTATTCCTTTTTTCATAACTCCTGCACAGTCTTCTTGTATATCTGCTATTTCATTTAGACCAGTTCAAGTCATTTTAGCCAGAGCAATAAATGCTTTTTAGAGAAAATAATGTTATCGGAACTATCTTTCAAGTACGCAAAACCGACCCGAGAACATCCAAGCGCTCCCTTATGACCAACCAGTTTTGACAGAAAAAGATCTGAGAGCTGGTGGTCACCCTCATCTATTTCAGCATCAGATCTGATGTTTGTAACATTTCAAATACTTCAGCAATGGTAAAATGTTGCTGGTGCAGTTTGCTGTTTTTCAGCGCAACACTCTGCGAAGTGACACTATTTGCTACCATTGTAGTCTGCTTTCTTCTTCCTAATGCTGTGAGAAGTGAGGCTATTGTTGATTTTGTTGTCTATTTCTTTTCCCCAATGCTGTGAGAAGTGAGGCTATTGTTGATGTTGTAGTCTATTTCTGTTCCCCGATGCTGTGAGAAGCGAGGCTATTGTTGATGTTGTAGTCTACTTTCTTCTCCCCAATGCTGTGAGAAGTGAGGCTATTGTTGATGTTGTGGTCTATTTCTTCTCCCAATGCTGTGAGAAGTGAGGCTATTGTTGATGTTGTAGTCTATTTCTTCTCCCAATGCTGTGAGAAGTGAGGCTATTGCTGGTGTTGTAGTCTATTTCTATTTCTTCTCCTCTGCGCTGTGAGAAGTGAGCTATATGTTGATGTTGTAGTCTATTTCTTCTCCCAGTGCTGTGAGAAGTGAGCTGTATGTTGATGTTGTAGTCTACTTCTTCTCCTCTGTGGGAATTGAGCCTGAGACCTTGGAACTAGACTCTGATGCCTTACCCACTGAGCCACCCTGGCCCCCAAACTGACTTTTTAACATCTGTTTAAAGCCCTCCGTTTCTCTCTGCCTCTACACACACACACACACACACACACACACACACAAATACAGACTGAGATACACACACACACACACACACAGAGTTCTCACTTGGCATCTGACTCATCTTCATCACCAAAGAAGCACTCAAAGATGTCGGCATTGCAGTCAGGGCAGGCCGGAGGGCATGGTTCTGCACAGCTCAGTCCACGACATTTGTAGCGTTTTTTGCAAGATTCACACCGGTGCCAACTGCTGCATGGTTGATCACATCGAGGACTGTAAAACACAGTTGCTTTTATTTCACATGAGTGTATTTATCTACAGCAAATGTGTATCTTTTAAGATCTCGCTAATGACAGCTTTCTGTGAAGTTTTGCTTGATTGTCAGTGAGGGTTTCCTCTAAGTGTATGTGTGTGTGAGTGTGTGGGGGGGGGGGGGGGGGCGTGTGTGTGTGTGTGTGTGTGTGTGTGTGTGCGTGTGCGTGTGTGCGCGCGCGCACATGCATGTATTAGTGTGTGTGTGTGTGTATGTGTGTGTGTGCATGCATGCGTGTGTGTGTGTGTATATGTGTGCGTGTGCGCGCGCGCGCACACGTGTTTCTGTGTATGCGTGCGTGAGTGCATGGGTGTGTGCATGTGTACATGCGTGTGAAATTACCGAAAAAATCCAGAGAATTCTGAAACTCATTCCAATCCCATCATCCCCCACAACCTTCAAAATCCCAGTTGTAATTACATAGACAATGATGCTCCAGACAGTCTTCAGGCCTTTAACTCTGACCTTTACAAGAGGACTGCTGCACAAGGGAACTCACTGAATCCAATCCAACTCTGGCTGATGAAGATGAGGGTGGGAACTACATACATTCTATGTGATTAACTTTCCTTACAACCAAAGTTACAATCGCAGACAAGGTTTTTGAATTGTGATAACTGCCACTCTGGGTACAACATAAAAGTAGACACAAACAGGCGCATGCACATTCAAAGGACCACAAACACACACACATAAATAGATTTTATATATATATATATGTGTGTGTGTGTGTGTGTGTGTGGTGTGTGTGTATAGAGAGAGAGATAATTAGATAAACAGATATAGACAGATAAATAGATAAATAGATTGATATATGTATTTGTAAACACACACACATACATATAGATACACACATAGATTGTGTGTGTGTATATATATATATATATATATATATATATATATATATATACACATATATATAAACAACATACATTCATACACACAAACACACACACGTACACACACACACACACACGCGCGCGCGCACACACCGATCACACATGTCCCAGCACAGTTTGCTGCAGCGGTATTTGTTCTGGCATTTCCTGGACTGACACCGCCAGGCACAAGGCTCCATGCACTCTTGGCACTTCTCCCCACACCGCCTGTTGCAGGACTTTTGACTGTGCGCGCACTTAGCCTCACATTTCCTCTCACAAGGGGGACAACTCTGACGTAACAAAAGAAAGGCAATAAATCAGAACCAGTGTAACTAAATGATAAAACACCATCAATACATGCATCATCATCACACAATACAGTCCTGCAGCAGCTTAAACGAAATTTTAGTGTTTAAAACACACACACACGCATTCACAGACACAGTCTGTGTGTGCATTGTGCATGTGTGTGTGTGTGTGTGTGTGTGTGTGTGCTTGTGTGCGCATGTGCGTGTCTGTGTGTGTGCGTACATACACGCAAGCTTCCATGCATGCATGTGGATGCCTTCTATCTCTTAACCATCTCGTTTTTTCTTCAACTGTACCTGTGAGCACTTTCCCTTGTACTCGTGCCCGCACACCAAAATGCGTTTACAGTCCTTTCCGCATGCCACATGTAGCCGACCAGCAAAGCAAGTGCCGCATTTTCCAGAGCAGGGATGTTGACAGTCCAGGATGGCACTGCATGGAATCTTGCAGCTGGCTGTTCCATCTCGCTTCTTGTAGCACACATCTTGGAATTCATGGCCACACACCCCCCCTGCACCTGTTCCCACAGCAGCCAAACTAGTTCACTTGGTTCTCATAATCTGCAGTAGTCATTGAATGATTAGCTTTCACATCACCTATAAAACTAGGCATACCACCTACAGAATGAGGCTTGCAGCATAATGCAAGTAAAGAATGTGCGAAAGGAGATGCATCGCAGATTGACAGGGGATAAATCACATACAAGTACAAGTACGTTCATTGCTATTGGGGGTATGTTATGAACTAATGAATCCTTGCTAATAAGGTTTTAGCAAACACTGATGGGTGGTTATATCATATGCCAGTGAGAATATATAAAAAACCTGAATTGGGGAGAGAGGTAGGTATGTCGTGTTCAAATAGATGTACAGTATACACTAATTAGGGTGTCTATCATGCTCTGATGGGGTATATCAGGTACATCATATGTAAAGATGAAGGTTTGTTATGTATTAAAGTTTATACCACATGGGAATATTTGTTTACTAAACAGTGTTTGCCAATGAAAGTGTGTCACTAATGGGTCTATGTCAAACACTAATAGGGGTATGTCACACATTAATGACAGCATGTCACATACTAATGGGCATGTGACACTAAAAGGGGATGACTCATACTAATGGGTGCGTTTCACGTATTAGTAGATGTGTGTCACATACTGACAATGCCATACCATTCTAATGTCGCTTTTTAGTACATTGCATATATTAATGAGAGTGTATTATGTACAAATGGGAATATGTCATGTATTAATGGAGATATTCGCATGCTAGCTAGGAAATCACCAACTGATTCTGTACATCTCAATCAGGAAAAACTCCAAACACATAAGACTGAAAGGACAGGACAAGACGGTACCCCACACACCAGGGTGACACCATGGCCAGATTTCATCAACAGGCTCACCACTGTCACTAGGGCCACAAAATGGTTGATGTGTTGGCTTCACTTCACCTAAACCTTTCTGTGACACACTTAAATTTGTGTCTCGTTGGTTTGCTCCTTTGGCTCTCATTTGATATGCGCACAGCACACAGTAGGATACAGTATCACTCACACTGATCAGGGTATTTAGTTATGTATACACATATTGTTCTTCGAAGGTCGAATTTAGCGGGTACATCATGTGCAGAGCTGTGGATACCATTATAACAATGTTGATGTGAACAGCTTTAAATGAAAATACAACCTTCACCTCCAGGGATCACAAAAGAGGGACAACTGTCCATAAATCCTGATTTCCGCACCTACATTGTGAGCCAAATTTACTTCATTTTGCTGTACAGGCCTAATGTTGCAGCAGAGACATCGACAGCAACCTAACACACCGTGTCCCTAAATGCAGGTATGGGAAGTGATCTGCCCTTTCTCCCTGTCCCTCCCATTCTAAACATATGCAGTTTTGAAAGTGCCACTGTTGAGTGTTTAGAGTCTTTTTGTTTAGACTGAAAACCCTACATTTTGTAGAATTTATAGCCGAGCCATATGACAAGTGATTACTCACCAAATGAATTGTTGCTGTCTTGTGAAAAAGGTAATAATATAAATCATCTGGTCAACATTACAGCCATTCTTTTGGTCGTCATTACAGTCATTCTTAAACAAACTTACTCATCCAGTCACACACCGACAATAATACACATCCAGTCACACACTGACAATGATACACATCCAGTCACACACTGACAATGATACACATCCAGTCACACAGACAATGATACACATCCAGTCACACACTGATACACATCCAGTCACACACTAACAACGATACACATACAGTCACACACTAACAACGATACACATACAGTCACACACTGACAATGATACACATCCAGTCACACACTGATACACATCCAGTCACACACTGATACACATCCAGTCACACACTGACAATGATACACATCCAGTCACACACTGACAATGATACACATCCAGTCACATACTGACAATGATACGCATCCAATAACACACTAACAATGATACGCATCCAGTCGCACACTGACAATGATACACATCCAGTCACACACTAACAATGATACGCATCCAATAACACACTAACAATGATACGCATCCAGTCGCACACTAACAATGATACCCATCCAGTCACACACTGACAATGATACACATCCAGTCACATACTGACAATGATACACATCCAGTCACACACTAACAGTGATACGCATCTACTCACACACTGACAATGATATACATCCAGTCACACACTGACAATGATACACATCCAGTCAAACACTGACAATGATATGCATCCAATAACACACTGACAATGATACATATGACACACTGACAATGATACACATCCAGTCATACACCGATAATGATTCATATACAGTCATACAATGACAAGGATGTACCATCTAGTCACAAACTGACAATGATACACATCCAGTCACACACTGACAATGATACACATCCAGTCACATACTGACAATGATACACATCAGTCACACACTGACAATGATACACATCCAGTCACACACTGACAATGATATACATCCAGTCACACACTGACAATGATACACATCCAGTCAAACACTGACAATGATACGCATCCAATAACACACTAACAATGATACGCATCCAGTCATACACTGACGATACACATCCAATCACACACTGACAATGATACACATCCAGTCACACACTGACAATGATACAAATCCAGTCACACACTGACAATGATACACATCCAGTCGCACACTGGGAAGGATACATATCCAATCACACACTGACACAGATACACATCCAGCCATACAGTGACAAGGATACCATCTAGTCACACACTTTGACAACACACACAGACACATAAAGGAAAAGTGACAGCCTGTTTACTTGGTACATGAGGAGGGGGAAGGAGCAATAAACACAAAACCACCCACTCGAATCTCCATCCCTGACCTTGCACACCCAAAGCACACACACATATAAAAAACAGTACCATTACCACTGTCTACCCCCTATCCTCCACCACCACCACCCCCACCCCCTGAAAAAAAAAGACGCATTCTACGCCGATTTTCTTCTCAATACTGATGGTCCCACTGACCTTTTCCAGCTCATGACAATCTGTAATACACATCGCGCCACATTTGGCTTGACAACGATGGCCACAGGGGAGCGTAAGCTCACACTGCTCCTGACATGGCCAACATATCTCGCCACACTCTTTCTGGCACAGATGGCCACAGGGGCACTGTTTTTCACACTTCTCCTGGCATGGGGGGCACGGCCGCTGCCAGCAACGGCTGCTGCAGAGGTGCCCAGAGGGACAGCGGCGAACGCATGGCTTGGTACAGGGCTGGTCATGCAGGTCAACAGAGCTGTGGCACGCTTTATCACATGTGTGGCCACACTCTTGGCGATAGTCACATCTGGAATGCAAACACATCCAAATGATATTACCAGATAATCCCCGCCAGTTACAGAGCGGAAACTCTGAACAGCCATATCTAGAGAGACTGATGTTTTTCAACAGTTCAATTACAAAGCTTTTTTTTCTTTAGATGTATTGCATAACAAACCATAAAGTCAATTTTCTGAAGCCCAGGCCAACTCACAAAAAAAGAAATACAGTTTAAAAACAAAAGGTGTTCAAATAAAATCCTTCAATTCCAAACCATGCTGAAAAAAAAATTAGTGGAAAGTAAGTTTGGTAAGCCTGTCTGTGTGTTGTCGATGTTTATGACTGACCATTGTAGCCACTCCTCTGCACTGTAATGACCCTGTTGCCATCTAAATGTTGAGGCCGACTCACCACGTCTTGATCATCAAGCCATTGCCACTTCAGTTGGAATGCATTTCTGATATGTTTATGTTGTGTACTGCCATCTGAGTGGTGGACTTTGCAGTGCCCAGGTCAAACCGATCATCCACAGTCCTGTTCAATGCACCGTCCTCTGCTACTTTGAATTACTGGTTTTCATACCTGACATAAGCTAAAAAAAAAAAGAAAAGAAAAGAAACTGTACTCCTTTTGGCTCACTTTGAAATGAATCCTGAATTGTGTCAGAAAAGAAAAACTTCAGTTAATGGATTAAAACACCATGTCTTAATATTTCACCCTTCCAAGCGTCTGGAAATAAAATATAGCCACCCCTGATGGGCAGATTGGCAGCTAAAGAAAAAAAATGGAGAACAGGCAGATGGGTGGGATGGGTGGGGGGAGGAGGGGGGAGGGAGGGGTGGGGGGGAGGGGGAGGGATGGGTGGGGGGGGGATCAGAAACTTGTGCCCCCACACTTACTGTCTAACTGACCAGCTACAACTGTTAATCCATCCCTCCCTCTCTGTTCCTCACCTCTCAGAACAGCCGCCGTTTCTACACTTCTCCTCAATGTCAGTGTGGCAAGAGACAGGGGTAATGCGGTCATGAGCTTGGCAGTACAGTGGCAGAGCTGTCCCCACATGGCCAGACTTTTCTGCCTTGTCCAGAATGGGTTTCCAGCACTCAGGAGAAGCCTTGGAAAGCATGCTGCAGTCCCCAATGACAAACATGCCTAAATATGCCACAGACAGACAGATAAGGACCAAGTCAGAGCAAAAATCAATGACCATAAATACAAACATGCACACTTTTTTTTTATCTGGTAGGGGGGTATTTAGTTTTTGCTTTTCTTCGTTTTGTTTTTCACTGCTGATCATTTTGACCAATTCACACATACAAACAGCAACTGATCATTTGCTGTCGTTGGACCCTCATCCACGCAGAAAATGTTCACAAACTGACCTTGCAGACAGTCTGCGAAGGCTGAAATCTCAGAGTTTGAACTTCCTCAAACTTAAAACTTTTTCCCAGTTTGGAGAGAGCATTCAGGGAAGCGTACGTCCCCTCGTGAGACCATGGAAGGGCCAGCACACACAGCCCTCTTAAAGCTGTGCTAGTTTTCATCTCTGGGAATATTGCTGGGTGCACCTGCACATCTGTTAGAAATCAATGCTGTGATCAGAACAAACGCCTTACTGACTGGTGCGACCAGACAAAATCAGTGTAGTCATGGTCTCTGGATCTGAGGGTCCTGGGTTCAACCCTTGCATTAGCCAGCCAGGTCGCAGCAGACTGTCTCTTCAGCATCAACACCAGGTTATATGACAATCTCCTTCATTTAGCCAGCCTGTTCCAACCTCCGTCATTAGCCAGCCTGTTCACATGCCAACCTCCTCCATTACCCGGCCTGTTCATGCCAACCTCAATTAGCCAGCCTGTTCACATGCCAACTTTAGCCAGCCTGTTCATATGCCAGCCTCCTCCATTAGCCAGCCTGTCCACATGCCAACCTCCTCCATTAGCTAGCCTGTCCACATGCCAGCCTCCTTCATTAGCCAGCCTGTCCCACATGCCAACCTCCTTCATTAGCCAGCCTGTCCACATGCCAACCTCCTCCATTAGCTAGCCTGTCCACATGCCAACCTCCTCCGTTTGCCAGCCTGTTCAGTGCCAGCCTCCTTCATTAGCCAGCCTGTCCACATGCCAACCTCCTTCATTAGCCAGCCTGTCCACATGCCAACCTCCTCCATTAGCCAGCCTGTTCACATGCCAACCTCCTCCGTTTGCCAGCCTGTTCAGTGCCAGCCTCCTTCATTAGCCAGCCTGTTCACATGCCAACCTCCATCAGCCAGCCTGTTCACATGCCAGCCTCCTTCATTTAGCCAGCCTGCTCACATGCCAACCTCCTTCATCAGCCAGCCTGTTCACATGCCAACCTCCTTCATTTAGCCAGCCTGCTCACATGCCAACCTCCTTCATCAGCCAGCCTGTTCACATGCCAACCTCCTTCATTTAACCAGCCTGTTCACATGCCAACCTCTTCATTTAACCAGCCTGTCACATGCCAACCTCCTTCATCAGTCAACCTGTTCACATGCCAACCTCCTTCATTAGCCAGCCCGTTCACATGCCAGCCTCCTTCGTTTAGCCAGCCTGTTGACATGCCAACCTCCTCCATTAGCCAGCCTGTTGACAGGCCAACCTCCTCCATCAGCCAGCCTGTTCACATGCCAACCTCCATTAGCCAGCCTGTTCACATGCCAACCTCCTCCATTAGCCAGCCACGTCACATGCCAACCTGCTTCCAGTATGGGTAGCACTTTCAACATGGGTCCCAAGTGTTAAAAAAAGAAAAAAAAAAAACATATAGGTCATTGCATGAGTGCATTGATGATGCAACATAACAAATAAGCACACTAGAGTTGTGTTTTGACCGTCCCCACAGACACCATGTGGCTAGCTACCCAAACTCTGTACCTCATACATTGTGCTGTTCCATGCCTGAACTGTGCTCATGAACGGCAGAAAACTGTCTCTAGCACTAACCACACTGGAAAAGCCACAACAAGAAATGAGAAGCTTTCCGTGGCTGAAACAATGTTTATTCCACTTCCAGACAGAACAATAATGATGGCAAAGTTGTTAGTGCGTTGTTCATTAATGTTTGTGATCAAATTCGCCGACCAGTGTTTCGTAGCCGTCTCATGGATGGTCATGACTTTTGCTCAGCGTTTCATGCTTTAAAACAAGCAACATGCTGAGAACCTAAACAAGAATTTGATGTTTACATGTGTAAGTGAATGGTCATGGTGACACTGCAGTCAATCAACTTCTCTAACTTCAGCAATCATCTTTTTTTTTCTTTTTCAATTCTTATTGTTGGATACTGATGGCTTGTTGAAGACTAGTGCTTAAGATGAAAGAAAGCTATAAAAAAAAAAAAAAAAAAAAAGGAAAAAAAAGGAAATCTGACCCATTATTCTAAAATTTCATTAGATTTAAGTTCACTTAAAACTTAACATGACAACAGTGGAACATTTTCATATGACCTTTGAGTTCCTGAATTCAGCATCTGTTGTAAAACGTAATTTGCAGACAACTTCCCTGGCCAATCACAAGACAATGGTTGGTCTTAACGCACGTTTTTTATTTCTGTTGCATTTACATTGCTGATTATGGTGTTAGAAAAACATCTGTCCTCACCAAGCTCTCTTTTTATTTTACCATTTTATCATACTACTTTTTACTACATAAAATCACAGTAAAAGAAGTATATAAACATATGCATATGGTCGGAAACAGTCAGAATACAACTCTAACATTCATAACAATGATTTTTTTTCCTATGATTATCCCAAACTTTAATGAACATTTGTAGACCAACAACAAAGAAATTTTATTTCTGCACATTTTCAGACATTTTTTATTTCCACGTATGAAAGAGAGCAGCAACTGGAGCCAACACTGTGAAAGTAAGAGTTTAACGGTGGGATTAAAAAAGGTTTTACATGCAAAAGTCTCATACACAGTGAACCTCAGGGTTCTCCCAAAGAAACAAAGAAGAAGCGTACAAGGAAACCATAATGTTCTTTCTTACATTCTTTCAGAGTTTCTCTTTTGCCTTCTTTCTATCTCTTGCTTCTTTTTTTCAAAAATTAGGAAGGCACTGGAGGAAGTGATGACACTGTAGTCTTATTTCACATGTGTGTGAAAATGCTTGGTAAACAAAAGGGTGTGAAGCCATGCTTACCTTCTTTGGCTCTGCTCAGTGCCACACAGACACGATTGTCCTCTTTCAGATAGCCAATGTTCTCCCGCTTGTTGCTGCGCACTAAAGACAGAAGGATGATTTTGCTCTCTTCGCCCTGGAAGTTATCCACAGCTGTTACTCGAGCTCCCATAACTTTCTGAGCTGGCCGCATGGGGCGTCCCCGTCTGTGGTATGTTTCCGGAGTTTCTATTGGTGGAGGCAATCTGGTGTCTTTCTCCTTCTGTGAAAGATCAGAAAAAAAAAGGGTCAGGCAAAACTATGAAGATACGATCTTTGGTCATATGTTTACTTTGGTTTGCGAGTATTGCAATGATGTCAAAACTTACTGATTTCAGGCTGTATATATATATCCTTACATACCAAAGTTTATATATATATATATATAGATAGATATATATATATATATTGATCGACAGATAGATATAGATAGATAGATAGATAGATTGACAGATATATATATATATATATATATATATATATATATATACATATATATATATATATATATATATTCTTATATACCAAAGTTTGGGGACACTGAAAATAGAACTAAATTCAAAGGAAATATGACCTAATCAAAATGCCTTTCCCCCCAGATATCCATATTTAAAATAAGAAATCCGAAACGTCCACTGTAACTACTGAGCATGTGTGTGTTGCTCTAATACACTTGGAGTACATCATAACAGAATCCCAGTCAAGATTTCTTGTCAGGTGCCCTGTGTGTGTTAGATAGTCTTTTTCAACAAATATCAACGTCAATTCAACAGAAAGTCCGTTTGTAAGCTCCTCTAGTAATTTCAATATTCATTATTCAAATGGCCATAACATATTCATTATTCAAATTACCATAATATATTATTACTGACTGAAAGGAAAGATCAAAGACTTTCAGCAGGCATCAGATGAAATACATCTCCTAACCTTTCACTCATTTTCATTAGTTCATTCACCAAACTATGATACACTGATGACTCTAGCTCTACAAGCTTCCACTCAAATGACTAGATCAATGCTGTTCCATGTTTTGTTTTGTATTTTCAAAAGCATCGGTATGACTATTTATCCTTACTTAAGATTACAAAATAAATTTCACTTCTTAAATCTGGTTCACAACTCCTTTTCTTGCTTTTTCCCAACCTACACACCTTCTTGTGCCCCCCCCCCCCCCCCTTTGTGCCCCCCCCCCCCCCCCCCCCCCCCCCCCCCCCCCCCCGTCTCTCTCTCTCTCTCTCTCACAGACATTATTAGGTAGGGATCCAAGGTCTGACCAGCACACTGGCCAATGTGCAGGTCATACATCTGCTAATGAGGCCCTTGTTTTAAATGCTTTCACCTCACTTAACAATTCATTTATTCATCAACGTAAACCCTGCACAGTGTGGTCTCTAAACTTGGCGAATGAGGTGTGGTGTACATGGACTCATCTGCACACAATGACACCTCCTTGATGAAATTCAAATGAAAACAGTTTAAAACCTCTCTCTCTCTCATGCTAATACAAGAGAAAACAGGGTAAATTGAATAAATGTGTTTTATGGTTCTATTTTTTTCTAACTGTGAAGCTTACAAAACACTGGTGAGTTGCAGATGAGTAAAATGTTGATGCAGGAAAGACTGCACCTGAAGTTTGAAATCCCCAAAGTGGAACCCTGTCTTCTCTTCTAGCGGGCACAGTGGTTGATCTCCAAATGCTTCTCTTCAAAACAGTGCACACCCATGTCATCTGCTAAGAACCAGGTGCTCTGATTTGCTGCTTGAGAGTTCCCCGACAACAATCCAGATGTTGTATGCCTTTGCTGAAGCCTTCAGGTGGGTTTTCTTGTACCTGATGCCCGCTGACAGATTATCCTTGGAAGGTAGCGATCTTCCATCCCAATACCTGTCTTACTCATCATAACCAAGTCTTCATGAAGAGGCACTCAATGCCTGGGGACTTTGGGTGCATTCCATCTCATGTACCACTCACAATCAAAACATATTCTTTTGGAGCATTGGGACTTCCATGATGTGAGACATAAACATTTTACAGCATACTCCATGAAAACCTTGTTCAGAGATGTTCCACCTGATGTGATCTTCAATTTCTGAACGAGATTAACATTTTTCATCTGATCTGAGATTTTACAGTAGAAAGATTTTAACAAGATTTCCAGTTTATTTTTAGAAGGTGAATTTTAAAAGGGTCATGTGAATGAGTGACCTATGAGTTGACTTTAACATGGTGACAACCCTGATATGGCCTTTTGCAGTCGGCTGGGCTATAAGCATCATTACCTTACCTTACCTTACCTGTCTGGGGACTGGGTGGATCAAAGATGATCAGTCTTGGAGTTTCAGCCCTCCCATGATTTTGTGGAAACATGAAACTAGTTCAGATGCAATACAATGTCCAAACCTAATAGCCATAATGTATAGTACATTCACACATATTACGACATAACAATACATGGAAAATGAGTGCTTAAAAAATTAAACAAACTAAATAATGAACAATTAAATTCTGATTATGTTACAAAATATATGATATGGACCAAATATGTTGTGTATCACCGCACAGCAGAATAACTTTGTCTGAAAAGTCTTTCCCATTAATCAAATTATCATATACATTGTGCATCTAGATGCTGATTTGCATTTCTTTTGGAAGGCAGTAATAGAAGGGAAGGGAAAAGGGATGGGAAGGGGGCACCAAACATATTTGATTTTCTTTTCTTTGAAAAGAAGAAATACTGCAAGACTCTCTTCATAAATCAAGCCGATATTCTTGTGAAATTGTTCTCATGTAATTCTTTTCTATGCACTGTGTTATTCATATGATTTTTGTTAATGGCTACCACCCACCTCTTTGATGAGAGCTCTGAGCAGCAGCACTTGGTCCTTGTACGTGGCCAGGACTGTGATGTCCTTTTCACTGTAGCCTTGAGGCGTAGTAGATACAGGTACAGTGATGCCAAGAATTTTGCCTCATACGTGTTGCGCTTGCTCCTGGACTCTTCTACCACGTCCTCTGGTTGATCGTGTGTTAAGAAGAAGATGTTGACCTTAACCCCTTTGACCCCAGGATAGGAGCAGACGCTGGGGGTGGTTTGTTCAGCTCTGGGTAGATTGTGGGCACCAGAAGGGCGGAGATGTTAGGCTGCATCCTGTCACAAACATGACCATGATGACCGACACCAGAAGGGCGGAGATGTTACGCCGCATCCTGTCACAAACATGACCATGATGACCGACACCAGAAGGGCGGAGATGTTACGCCGCATCCTGTCACAAACATGACCATGATGACAGACACAGAAAAAAAGACTTTTGCACAAACCTTTACACGATGACATTTTTGACTACACAGACCCAATCGTGTGGGTCACCCAAGACCCACACGTTTTGTGGAGGCTTTTCCCGTGCTGATCCCTATCGCTTATCCTTATTCAGCTCACGCGGGTCTTATAAGACCCACACCTGGTAAAGACCGGTTCAGCAGCTTATACCTCACCCAATGGTGTGGTCATGTGCGTCCCATTAAAATGTATGGGTCCTGGTAGAACTGCAACTAATTACGCTGATAATTGACTGTGCCCATACACGAAATTTCTGTGACCAATGGCTTTTGAGATCACTGACAAACTCCTAAGATTTTGCGAGCATAGCTTTATCCGTTCATGTGACCCACATGGTGAATGGGCATGGGACTGAAATGGATCCCAGTGTGAGTGATAATGACTTAGGTGACCCACATGGTGAATGGGCATGGGATTGAAATGGATTCCAACATGTGTGATAATGACTTAGGTGACCCATATGATGAATGGGCATGGGATTGAAATGGATTCCAACATGTGTGATAATGACTTTGGTGACCCATATGATGAATGGGCATGGGACTGAAATGGATTCCAAAGTGTGTGATGACTTAGGTGACCCATATGATGAATGGGCATGGGACTGAAATGGATTCTAAAGTGTGTGACGACTTAGGTGACCCATATGATGAATGGGCATGGGACTGAAATGGATTCCAGCGAGTGTGATAACGACTTTGGCGACCCATATGGTGAATGGGCATGGTACTGAAATGGATTCCAAAGTGTGTGACGACTTAGGTGACCCATATGATGAATGGGCATGGGACTGAAATGGATTCCAAAGTGTGTGATGACTCAGGTGACCCATATGGTGAATGGGCAAGGGACTGAAATGGATTCCAAAGTGTGCGCACCTGATGACTCAGGTGACCCACATGGTGAATGGGCATGGGACTGAAATGGATTCCAAAGTGTGTGATGACTTTGGTGACCCATGATGAATGGGCATGGGACTGAAATGGATTCCAACGTGTGTGATAATGACTTGCGTGACCCATATGATGAATGGGCATGGGACTGAAATGATTCCAACGTGTGTGATAATGACTTGCGTGACCCATATGATGAATGGGCATGGGACTGAATGGATTCCCAACGTGTGTGATAATGACTTGCGTGACCCATATGATGAATGGGCATGGGACTGAAATGGATTCCAACGTGTGTGATAATGACTTGCGTGACCCATATGATGAATGGGCATGGGACTGAAATGGATTCCAACGTGTGTGATGACTTAGGTGACCCATATGGTGAATGGGCATGGGACTGAAATGGATTCCAAAGTTTGTGATGACTTAGGTGACCCATATGATGAATGGGCATGGGACTGAAATGGATTCCAACGTGTGTGATGACTTAGGTGACCCGTATGGTGAATGGGCATGGGACTGAAATGGATTCCAACGTGTGTGATGACTTAGGTGACCCGTATGGTGAATGGGCATGGGACCGAAATGGATTCCAACGTGTGTGATGACTTAGGTGACCCATATGGTGAATGGGCAATGGGCATGGATGTGCTGAGATGACAGGTGAAGGTGGCTGGTAAGCGACCACAAGGGCCAGTCACAAACATCAGCAACACACGAACACCTACACATCAACCTACATCCACTTCCGGATTTTCATACACAAATTGGAATGATTCCAGCTTGTTTCCGGAAGGCAACTTTGTTTAAAACAGATCCCCAGTCTGTCCCATGTCCTCGAAAATCAATCTAATAATACTTGTAACCTTTTGCTCATAACAGTATGTCGATAAAAGGTTAAGCATCGATAGCGATCAAATAAAAATGTCTTTATAGTTGGGGTTTATTTTTTTCTATTCATACAGTATTATTCAATGTTGTGACATTATCCGATGGTATCTGAAAGTAAAATTTTTCTGCTGGTCATAAATAAAAGCATGTCAAACAACCATTGTTTCAAGCCATATTTCAGAATGCAAATTGCAATCTTCCACATACATCGACAAACAGCCACCATTTCTAATCAATTAACTATGCTTCTAATAACAAAAAGCAATCTTTCACACATATCTCCAAACTACCAGTATTTCTGATCGATCAACCTCTTCTCTAATTTCAAACAGCTACCTTTTCAAATCAATCATATTTCTATAGCAACTACTTTGAGAAAAGTAGAAGATATAAAATATAAGTAAACAGATTAAGGTGGGAAGCATAAACAGAAAAACAAAATCACAGGGAAGGATTACAAATCTGAGAAAACATGGACACATTTCAAAAGACAAAAAGATAGGAAAATGTTGGAAAAGAATAAGAGAAGAGAGCAGAAAAAGAAATCTACAGAAGGTAGGAAAAAAATACAGTAAAAAAAAATAGGAAAACAACAAAAAGTAGAGCAATCTGAATGTACCAATCCTATGCTACACACTAACTTATACTGCACGCAGTCACTAACTTATGCTACACACTGACTTATACTGCACGCAGTCACTAACCTATGCTACACACTGACTTATACTGCACACAGTCATTAACCTATGCTACACACTGACTTATACTGCACACAGTCACTAACCTATGCTACACACTGACTTATACTGCACACAGCCACTAACCTATGCTACACACTAACTTATAATACACAAGTCACTAACCTATGCTACATACTAACTTACTGTGGTGGCATGTTTTTAAGTTACCCACAAGTAAGCAACACACTACATTATACTGCACACAGTCACTAACCTATGCTACATACTAACTTGTACTGCACACAGTCACTAACTTACACTACACACTAACTTATACTGCACACAGTCACTAACCTATGCTACACACTAACACATACTGCACACAGTCACTAACCTATGCTACATACTAACTTGTACTGCACACAGTCACTAACCTATACTACACACTAACTTATGCTGCACACAGTCACTAACCTATGCTACACACTAACTTATACATCACACAGTCACTAACCTATGCTGCACACTAACACATACTGCACACAGTCACTAACCTATGCTGCAAAGCCAGCCGCTGAAAAGGCACCCCTGCTCGGCACAAGCGTTCAAAGAGGGAGATGTCGATGTGGTGGCGCCCACGACTGGCGGTGAGGTCGTAGTTGGTGTAGGAGGGGCGAAGCTGTTGATGGTCACCAATCATGATCAGGTGCTGGCAGGCCGGTGACAGGGACGACAGCAGGTGAGCCTCAGGTACCTGGTCACACAACCAAGTCAGTCCATCACCGTAACATGCAACCAGCGCTGGACAGGCACCGAGTCCATCTTTAAAAGAAAACACAGGATCAGTCTTCATCATTCTGTAGAGGTATATCACATTCCTGTATTATCAGCACAGATTTTTCTGGCTTACTCGTGCGAAAAACATGTCACCATAGTAAGGTGCCAACATTTTATCCCTTCTTCATTCTGTAGAGGTATTTTATATTGCTGTATTACCACAACAGGTATTTACTACTTACTAGTGACTGTGTGCAGTATAAGTTAGTGTGTAGTGTAAGTTAGTGACTGTGTGCAGTACAAGTTAGTATGTAGCATAGGTTAGTGACTGTGTGCAGTATAATGTAGTGTGTTGCTTACTTGTGGGTAACTTAAAAACATGCCACCACAGTAAGTTAGTATGTAGCATAGGTTAGTGACTGTGTGCAGTATAATGTAGTGTGTTACTTACTTGTGGGTAACTTAAAAACATGCCACCACAGTAAGGTGCCAACATTTCATCCCTTCTGTCTGCATGAGCTTTTATGTACCTATCAAAGATGAATTTGTCACATTTGAAAAAAAACAACAAACAAACAAAAACCATCTCCCTTTACAGCATGGTTTCTTATGTGTACAACAAGTGCAAGTGCAGAAGGGACTTCGATTTACGGTCTCATTCAAAAGACTGACAACCATGAATTAAGGTTAGAGGAAACGGGAAAGAATAAACAAAGAGGTGTGAGAGCTACACCTAAACCTAGAAGTGGACCGAACTTTCTCTTGTTTCCTCTGTGACAGCATTACCCGCTGCTTCATCTTTCCACCACTGGAACACTTGGGGAGGGAAACACATGACACATACCTTTTTTTTTCTCTAAAATAACTGCATTACTGGACCAATTACAAACTTTACATCTCAAAGGAAAAAAAATGTGATTCTTGGGGGTTCCAAAGCTGAATATAATGACGCCATATTCTAAGAATTCACTGAATTTCACAAATCTAGAAAGTGACAGTTTGTTTTAATGCCCGGAGTTTGTCACTGCCAACAAACTGTACTCCTCTTGCTAACACAGGCTGGTGAATGATTCGTATCTCAAAATAACAACCCAGTAAGGATGTTACAGGGAAAATACTCTACCTACCATTCTAAACCAAAGTCAATCCAGACCAGGTTAGCAAGTTTCTCTTGTGTGGGTCTCTCTTGTATTGAGAGCATGTCATTGCAGAAAGACTTTTTGCTGTAAATTCTAGCCATGTTCAGCAGCTGGATAATTTTTGGAATGAACAAGTTTTCAGAACAAGTTGGTGGATGAACAAATAACTCACTGAGTAAGTGACATTACCATGAATAAATGCACTTTGAAGAGTGTAAGTGAATGAGCGAGTCAGCAAGAGTTAAATCACCTGATCAATTTACTTGAGCTCGTGAAGATGAATGACTACGATGAGGTAACAAATTTATGAATTGACTCAATGGTAGATTTGCTTATGTGTTGTGATATCACTTACTAAGTCATTTATCTTACCACATCAACAGATACAGACACTGTGTGTGTGTGTGTGTGTGTGTGTGTGTGTGTGTGTGTGTGTGTACATGCGTGGGTGCATGTCTGCATGTGTGTGTGTGTGTGTGTATACGTGTGTGTGTGTGTGTGTGTGTGTGTTGTGTGTGTGTACGTGTGTGTGTGTGTGTGTGTGTACATGTGTGTGTGTGTGTGTGTGTGTGTGTGTGTGTGTGTGTGTGTGCCTGTCTGTCTGTGTGTGTGTGTGTGTGTGAGAGAGAGAGAGACAGACAGACAGACAGACAGACAGACAGAGAGATGGGCAGAGAGAAAGAGAGACAGCAGGATCACTGTTACAATGTGCTTGTGTGGGTGTACCTCTGTGCATATTTACATCCACTTACCTGCGCTGCTTCCTCCACCAGAATGAGCGAGGCCGAAGCTCATGTAACACAGCTGCATGTCGCGCTGCTCCAGTTGTTGTCATGGCAACAACTCTGGCTTTCTTCATGATGTGGAGATCAGTAATGCGGCGGAGTTCTTTCGTTCGTATGGAAACCTCGCTGAATCTATTCTCCTCCAACTGTCGCCGATCTTGCAGGGGCACGAGCAGTCTCTTCAACCAGAAGCGATACAGCCTCCATCTTTGTTGGACATCCAAACGCCATATATCTGCAACTTTTTTGCATCTTCTTCGGTTGTCATTATGTCATCGTTGTTGTTGACTCATGCTCAATTTTTGATACTATCTTTGGAGAAAAGAAACTGAAAAACGTCTGATCATCTGCTCGGGAAACAGCCAAGAGCTGAACTCTGATGCTATACTAATAAGCATGACATGTGTTTCTCCCTCTCTGAAATCGGTGTCATGCGTTTCTCCCTCTCTGAAATCGCTGTCATCATCAAGTTCACCCTCCTCTGGTGTCATTTCATGTTCTTGAGGGGAGGAGGTACTTGGATGCTCGCTCTCTCCACAGACTCACTCGCTTCCTCAGAGAAGCCTTTCTGTGTACAGCCTTCGCTCCTGCTCCAGTTCCAAGTCCATTTCGTCTTCATACTCCACCAGTTCCTTTTCACTGATGGACACTGTACCGTCCTCACTTTCCATTCCTTCTTTGGCTGTGTTGCCACCCAACCAACATCCATAACATTGTCAGATTTATCAGCACAGACTGACCGATTTCTGGATTTGATTTCTGGACTGCTCCCTGTGACTTGACTGTCTGAACAGTCAGCCGCCTTTGTTTCCCTCTCAGTTTACGCTTCCTTTCTTCTGTTCTGTTCTTTTCCAGTGAGGATCCATGAAAGAAGGAGTCACCTTGGTTCAGGGATTGTCCAAAGTCGTCTGTGTCCAAGCACAGCCACATCACCATTTGATCAGCCATCTTCCCACTCTTGCGGGGCTAAACTTTGATGATGAGCACGAACCATGACGCCTTTCCTCCGTAAGTGATCCGGATGGACTATCCCATCTTTAATATCTGAATTTGCTGGTCAAGGCGTTTTTCTTGAGCTCCTGCATTGTTCCAGTATTCGTTTTTCATTGCTAAAATCCATCATTTCCATTCCTCATGGCCTGTCGCAGGCTGGTAATGTTATGTTTCAGATCAGCATTCTTGTTCTGATCGTGGGACCCAACACGAAACTACATGATGACAATGTGATCCTAAAAGGACGGGCAGGCGGAGGAGTTCAGTGAGAAACTGGTCCAAGGCATGGTTTGTGTAGCTCAGCAACAACAGAGGGGTCTTTTCCAGCAATCCATTCTTATCTCTTCTCCACAGATGCATATTTCTAACAACAGTTCAGCAATCCTTATCCCAAGAGGTTGTTACCTGTTCCTGGTGGTCCTTGGATCAGCGCCACTTCATGGGTGAGTGCAAGACGCAGAGCAGCAAATACTGTGAATCATCAAGGCCAAGTTCAGCAGCCGCTGGCACATGAGCCTGGTTCACAGACTCTGTTTGTCAGTGTACTTTTCATCACGCAGCTTCCTCTGTTCTGCTCTGTCTTGAATCAGTTTCCTTTCACGCTCTTCCAGCTGCCTCTGGAAATTCGTCACTGCAGTCTGATGCAGCTGCAGACTGTGCTGTTGTGTGCTGTAACAAGGCACGTCGAGTCTGCAGAAGTTGTTTCTGAAAGTAGTATTCTTCTTCATTTGAGAGTATTTCATCATGCACTTGAAGGACACATGGCCAGATGAAGCTCAAGGTATCGGGGTGCTGACATGGTCTTGCTCATCTGAAGAAGCTGTTTCTTGAATGGCAGGGAGCTTTGGCGGTTGCCAGGCGACTGTGGAGGATTTTGAGAGACTGCAGAGAATGAACATAGGCTCGTAAAAAGGCAGTGCTTTCCAGCATGACGCAGAGTGCCCCTGCAGGTTATTCACAGTGGCCTGCACCATCTCTTTCTCCTCCAGACCTTGGGGACTTCTCTGAGTGACCTACATCATCTTCTGTCAGAGCCAGTTCCATGAGAGATCTGGCTGGACCACTTCTCCGCCACTCTCATCCCACTGGACTCAAGTAGGTGATTGAATGTTGAGAACACCTTGACCTCTGAGTTTTCCATTCTCTGTTACTGACGACAGCATAGATAACAGACTGAATACGCATCACATGACACAGACACCACAAGAGACCCTTAAGGAGTCTTGAACTAAAGTTTCTGAATCGTGACACATCAATCCGTATGGTGACATCAATGCCTGTGTCATTGACAGGGCAGTGTCCAGTACTTTCACATTTTCATAGAGCCTGACATCTTGATTCCAAAACTTCTCTTTCTCTTATGGGGACGTTTCTTCCCACACTTGGACATACTTGATGTAGTCCTGAATGCCCTTTGCAAGTGGACCACATAAAATCCTCACGAAAGGACAAGAACACATAGCCGATATACTCAGTGGCTGAAGGCAAACGGTTCTGACACATTTCTGGGCACAAGACCCTGTGTGACGCCTGCTTCTTATGTCACTGATGTTTTGGTAGTATGGGACCAGCAGGCCTGTCACCATCACCTTCAGTAGAATCGGATCCACTTTTGCGTTCGCTGTTGCCAGTGGACCTACGTTGAAAATATGCGTCTTCAATGCTGCGTGCTCTTTCCATCAAGATTTTGACAGGTCTTCTGCCTTTCACAACAAGCTCTCTGTCCCTCAACACTGCTTGCAAGGGAACCAAGAAGCACCCACTGTGTCCTCTCTGAACAGCATGTGTGCTTCTGTCATTGCTTTCACAAGGTCCAGCAAATGTCCTGTTACTGTTGTGTCATGTTCATCAGGGCTACGGTATCTTGTTGACATCAATGACTTGACCAGGCTAATAACAGGTCTGGACTCAAAGAAGCCACAGTTCTTCACATGACCATTATCTGACAGCGACAGCTGGTCACAAAGCACTGAAGATTCCAGGAAAAGCTACACGAAGTAAAGAAATCAATCTGTCAGTTATGTCACGATTTCTCATGTGAAATTCATTAATGCCTGTGTCAGATGATATCCATTCTGAGCCAAAAATATGCACAGGTTGTCTGGATCCCAGTCTCCTGGTGATTTCTCTAAGCACTTACCGACAAAAATGTGGGTAGGACTGGTTGTGATGCCCCCCCTCTCCATGGACGCATGGACCCTTTCCCTCTTCCATGTCTTTCTATGCTACCATGCTGGTCTTCCTTGTCTCTGTCCCTAACAGAGGAGCTGTTTGCATCTTTGAATTTCTCCGTTTTCTTTGGACCCTGGGTCCCACATGAATCTTTTTCTCCTCTATCACTACAGGATTGAGAGCGGTCTGATTTTCTTTTCCCTCTGTTTTGTACAGGTTTGTGTCTGCTGAAGCGCATCATATGTTTCTTATCTGCCATACCGACACATAAATCAACTTTCTATGCAGTCACTACTTTCAGGCACATTACAATGTTGTGAAACGTCAGCAGTTTGCTGACAAATGTTCATACTGTCTTTGTTTGTCTGCTGAAGTCGTATTCCCTCCAAACTCGTTAGAAGCTCTACTTCCATTGCCATGCGTGTCACACCTTACATTCTGAAAGGAACGTTGTCTCCATCTCTGGGGTCCTTGTTTTAATTTCACTATTCAGTTACGATGGATCCTTTGTTCTCTCCTCAGTGTTTCACTGGTCCAAACTTGAAAAGGGTGTCACGGACGGTTACACGTGTAACAATCATGATTGTCTCTCTTTTGGACTATCATATAGCTCTTCACACCAGCATCTAGATGGGTGAAAGATCATTTTTCCAGCAGCATCTGGTTCTTCTTTGTCTATTGAGTTATCTCTAGATCACCGCTTCTTTTTTTTCTAGACAGCCTATCACGGTAAGTCTGTTTACTGTTCC
>JADBJO010015832.1:35000-37500 GCA_016801955.1 Conus betulinus | reverse complement strand
AAAAAAAAGAGGTTATCCAAAGGAAATCGTTCAGGTTAATAATGCGTGTATATATGCATAGAAAGATGGATGTTGATCTTTCCTTCCTTTTTCTCCCCTTCGTTTCGTTTTCATTTATTTATTTACTTATTTATTTATTTATTTATTTACTCCTATCCTCAGTCCCCATCCTTCCCCCCCCATCTTCACTCTATGCCACTCCATCACCTCCCATTCCTTTCCTACGATTTTACACTGTATGCGAACAACATGACCCCAATAAAGATATTGCACGCCCTAGAGTTATCAACTTGTCTTTCATGCCTATGACTGTCATTATGTCTGGAGGAGGCACAGTAAACTCCCCCCCTCTCCCCCTCCCCCCCTTCCCTGTCTCCCTCAAAGCCTCTTTCTGTCTCCCAGATTGACACCCCAGGCCCTGCTGAGAATCAATCCATGGGGGCACCATTCATGCATGTCATCCTTCATCCGGTCCACGCAGCCAGGGCAGAACAAGAGAGGCCGTCCTCATCAAATTCACGTGAAGGTGGGGATGGGGGAAAAGGGGAGGGGCGGGCCAGAACAAAGGAGGTAGAGGGTAGTACTAGGAGAGAGGTGGTGGTTGCGAAGGGTGGGGAGGAAGCTGGAAGATTGAAATATCATCTTAGCATCGCACACCATTACTTACCTTTCAAAAGGTTACCTAACAAGGTTCACATGCACGCGTATCTGCTGGGGGGGGGGGGGGGGGGGGGGGGGGGGGGGGGGGGGGGCATTTTGTTCATTTGCGGCTTGTTCTAATGCTATTATGAATGCTTAAAGTGCACTCCAAGCCAAGGTAAGAGGCACAGAAGACAACAGTAAGAACTTCCTAAATCGTACAAAGTCGACCATATGTTGACACTGAAATCCCCTTTAGTCATCTAGCATCATCTAGGTAATCAATCTTCGATGGAAACGGTGGCTTATCAAGAGCTCGAGCTGGAACTGAATAATCCACCAATCTTGGACGAGACCAAGGCAACTACATCTGTGATTAAACGTGAACTGCGCTCGGAACTGATGACCTTTGAGCATAGGTGTATACATACACCGACATATTGAATACGCTCTAAAGAAGTTTGTTATTCGGCTGTGCTGAGGAAACAGGGCGGTTCCACAAGTCTGCACAGTGAGATCATCGTATCTTTCTGCTAAAGGAATAGCAAGAAACACTGGACTCTGCAAAATGCAGACATACACCCTTCTCCCACCCTGCTAATTGTTGTCGTTGTTGTTGTTTTTGTTGTTGTTGCTGCTGCTGCTGCTGCTGCTGCTGCTGCTGCTGCTGTTCCTATTCTTAGGAGTACTCACATAGCGCCTATTCTCAGTAAAAAAAAAAAAATATCTGTGAGCACTTTACAGTCCACGCTTTCGTGTGTAGAAAGGACTGCCTACCTGGGTAGTGCCGACTTGAGAGCTGCCTGCTGGCGCTTCATTCAGCCGTTTCCTCTGTCATTCAATCCAGAAAAGTTACTCAGTTTTATTCCTTCATTCTTTCAATTTCTCACGCAGTGCATGTTGTGCGTAACATGTCATCCATACTGACATTCCCTTCTGTAGGATTTTACGTGTGTGTAAGATGTTTTTGTGTGCGATCTCACTTGGAGTCATGGTCTACATTCTCATTTCAAGTATTTTTCGAAAATAAAATCAGAAGCAATGTAAGCCCCGAGGAAAAAAAAAAAAATCCCTGTATTGAAATGGTCTGGCGGAGATTCGAACCATAAACTCCAGGGTCACCAAGTCCGTTACTCTACCAACTGAGCTGTTCCAGCCCCCAAGTAAGACCCTAAAGATTATGACACACACCCTGCCTGTCAGACTCATTACCACAATAGTAGGAAGAATCATCCTGAAAGTTGTTTTCTTTTGTTTTTAACCAGGGTTATCTCATTCGCGTGATGACAGACAATTCCGATGGGGATCAAACGCTTACTGCTAAAAGAACAGAGAGTTTGCACGCCAGCGAGTGGATGTGCACTACCTTTACAATTTCCGCATAATAGACAGGTATTCATGTACGAACAATGGCGTAGACTGATAAAGACCTTAACATACTGGATTGTTTTCCATAATTTTTTTTTTTTTATATAACATCCATTTTTACGTCTTTACTCAGGCATCTACTTTGCTGGCTGTCTTCCTTGCTATCGTATAAGCCGCCAGTGAATCTTTCGATTCACTATCAAGGAAGACAGCAGATGTTTAATGTACACTATACCTCCTCTCTTTATTGATCCATGGCATGGTCTCAGACAGCATTAAAACACAAGCTTCTGCCGACCGGTGTTCTAACCGTGGGTTCCTAGACCATGGACATCACCTGACAGAGCAAGGGTTAATCCAGGCGAATATGTCTCCAGCTATAAGCGGTAAAAGAATGGGACTAGTTTCTCCTACTGAAGACCCATTTGCCCAACAGGTGATTCATGACATGATGTGTGATGTCCCCGCCTACACGCCGACCCTGCTAGTGTAG
>JADBJO010015832.1:25000-27500 GCA_016801955.1 Conus betulinus | reverse complement strand
AAATGTCACGCATGTCCTCTCTTTGACAGTGGGCAGATACGGTGGGTGGGAACCATGGCAATAACATCATGTCCTCTCTTTGACAGTGGGCAGATACGGTGGGTGGGTACCATGGCAATAACATCATGTCCTCTCTTTGACACTGGGCAGATACGGTGGGTGGGTACCATGGCAATAACATCATGTCCTCTCTTTGACACTGGGCAGATACGGTGGGTGGGAAACAACATCATGTTCATGAGAGATCGGGCAATACCCTATCTGTTTTGTCCTGCTTGTTAGTCCATTCTCTCTCTCTCTCTCTCTCTCTCTCTCTCTCTCTCTCTCTCTCTCTCTCTCTCTCTCTCTCTCTCTCTCTCTCTCTCAAAAGCAGAAACCGCCAAAATATGCGAGTGAAAACGGCAACGCTGCCATCCATTGTGAATTTGTATATCTCTTTGCTTAAAAGAAGTTTCTTGGTGTGGACAGGCGAATGCTAAATGATCGTGTTCATGGTGAAAACAAATTGCTTCCCTGCAGATATTGTTTTAGCAGTAAGATGTATCCGCCATTCGCTCAAAATCGCCACAAATTGAGATCATAGAGTATTCTGCAAAACCTACAAGATGTTGTGTGACCTGGAGGCTAGAGGAAAGAGCTACTGGGTAACTAAAGTACGCCTTTGTTTGAATATGGGTTTAGATTTGACTTGCTTAATCAAGGTGAGGAAGATGAAAAATACACAAGCCACAAAACACCCATGAGATAATGGCAATATTTCGGTTTATTACAACCTTTCTCAACCTTTCTTGCTTAATCAAGGTGTTCCAAATGCGCATGAGTTTATATCTGTTTTTCGTCAACGATTAATTGACTGTCGATGACAAAAATGCTCAGATTATATCCTGAATAGTGACAGAAGTTACATTTCATAGGTGTCATTACAATATGCATGAACTGAAACGCTATTCAACTCTTGATACTGATAAATATTCAAAGTTCATTACAACGAAATGCATACTTGGTATTTCAGAAACTGCTGCGCATTCTTAGATATACAAAACTGTGAATAGCAGTGATTTACTTTGTCCATTGTGCAAAGAATCTCAGATGGATCAGCTACATTTTGCTCTCTGTTCCCTGCGCTTAGGAATATTCGGAATGATGTAAACCAGCATGAACAATATGGGCAGCCTTCCTCATCCAAACTAGTTTTTTTTTTTTTGTAGATATCCTAAGCGTGTAGTAGTGTTATGCATAAAGCATAAAGATTCCTTTATTGTATAAAAGTTTACTCGTCTTAATAGGCAAGCTTCATTATCTAAATTGGTTTTTGCAGATACCTTAAACTTGGAGTACGTTGTGCATAAAGATTTACACGTCATTGGCAGAATGCCTGCCTGCCTGCATGTAGTCCAACTAAAACAGTGAGAATGATTTATCAATCGGTACCTTGACAGCTCTTTTGTGATCGCTAATCAACGGTTTTATAGCGTTCTTGCCAGCTGAACTCTAAGAAAGTTCAGACATAGTCAATGACACACTGAATGTAAGTGTAAAAAAAATAATTTGTAGTGTGTCAATTTAAACAAGTCTTAACTGCGTTAGTTGAAGTAGCTTTCTTGCAATGTTTCTGCACTGGATGTCCAAGCGTTTGGTCGGAAACAAAGTAGTGATGATGTTACTCTTAAAAAACGTCGTGACATTTTGTTTGTTTGTTTACTTGTTTTCTTCCCATACGAAATATAAAGTACCGGTGGTTTGCGATAAGTATTAGTCTGGTAGTAGTAGACAATCATGAACATAGTGTGTGTGTGTGTGTGTGTGTGTGTGTGTGTGTGTGTGTGTGTGTGTGTGTGTGTGTGTGTGTTTTGTAGTTTTTGCTCTTGTTGTTATTGTTATTGTTGTTGTTTTTTTAATGGTAGCATAACACTATTGTGCATCAGAATGATCATGTCTAGAGTAGCATCCATAGCGAACATTTCACAGTTAAGTTTTAAGTATGATAGTAAACTGTTGATATAGAAGAAGAACAAAATGGGACACAGTAAAGAGAGAGAGAGAGAGAGAGAGAGAGAGAGAGAGAGAGAGAGAGAGAGAGAGAGAGAGAGAGAGAGAGCATGCTTATTCAAAAAGGCATTTTACGACCTCTCTTTAATGCAGTTTTGTTGATATGTTCTCCATGCATTCTATCTGTCCAGTTGTCAAAGACATGAAATATGTCAGTAAATAAACTGACCCTCTCGTCAGTGTCCTCATCTCCATATTGCGTTGAAACAAATGCAAACAAAAAAACATTTATCCAAAATTTGAGGCAAATGACTAGCAAAAAAACAAACAAAAAAAAAAAAAAAAAAAAAAAGAAGAAGAAGAAGAAGAAAGAAGGAAGGAATTAGCGGCAGAGAGAAATTGAGAAATCAATGAAAAAGGGAACCAAAACAAAAACAAATGCGGACACGCATGCCAAGTGAATAGATAATTGAGCCAGTCTCATATAAAATTGTCGATGGAGTGTGATGAG
>JADBJO010015832.1:0-2500 GCA_016801955.1 Conus betulinus | reverse complement strand
TTGTACATCACACTGTTCCATGTTGATTATCTTTTGAGTGTCGCTGTTCCGTGTGTTGTGTGCAGGCAGTGGAGGGAACGGAGGGGAATTGCTCTCACACTAAAAAAAGATGTCACCACAAGCAGTGTAACTGTTGGTTCTATCAACACTGTATATTAGGGTAGGTGGCGTCGACAAAAAAAAATCAGACTGAGAGAAACCTTTACTTGCCTTTTTATGTTGATTGTTTCTGGGTACCTCAGCCCTGTGTCTGTCACTGTTCACCTGTGAATGGCATTTCCGTCGATACACAGCACTGTGGCTTCGGGTTTGGGTTGCAGGGGGCTGGTCGGTATTTGTAGTCAAGCGTAGGGTCACAATTATTTGTTTTCTTCTGCCCCCAATTTGAAAAGATGGCAGTGTCACCTCTGTAGTGCAGCACTGAGAGTTGCTACCGAAGTAGGTGGAAGACCTTCAACCGCCATAGCGGGGCAGTCTACAGGCATGCAGGTTGAAATTGTTGAGACACAGCGGAAAGAACGTCCTTGCTCATTGCCCTTCAAGGGAAGCCACTCCTCCTGGAGATGTCCCTCAACGTGCATCAAAAGAATCAAAAAAAAAAAAAAAAAAAAGCTTACACCACTCTCTTTCACTTGATGTAACTCATTTAATCGGTGTGTGATTGTGTGTGGTTGTCGCGCGCGCGCACGTGTGTTTGTGTGGTGTGTTGTGTGGGTGTGTGTGGTTGTGTGTGGTGTCGTTGCGTGTGCGTGTGTGTGTTTTTGTGTGTTGGATGTGTGTGTGTGTGTGTGTGTGGTGTGTGTGTTATGTGTGTGCTGTGTGTGTGTGGTGTGTGGGTGTGTGTGGGTGTGTGGGTGTTTGCCCTGTCTGCTGTCTGTCTGTCGTCTGTCTGTCTGTCTGTCCTGCACACGAGCGGATTAAATCTTAGCTAATTTGATTCTGTGTTTGTGAAAAGATGAGAGAGAGAGAGAGAGAGAGAGAGAGAGAGAGAGAGAGAACAGACAGACAGACCAGACAGACAGACAGAAGACAGACACACAGACAGAGAGACAGAGAAATGGGGGGTGGGGGTGGGGATGAGAAGTGTGAGACTTAACAATTGCAATGTGTCAGAACTTTGTTCTGTCTAAGTAATTTCGAGTTCCATGCAGAGCAGACCTTAGTGTTAAAAAAAAAACAAAAAAAACCCCACAGTGTAAAGATTTGAGTCATGTGGACTCAGCGTAAGTACAATAGACACAATTACCATTTGTGTGTGTGTGTGGGGGGGGGGGGGGGGGGGATGAAAATAACTATGTATTGCCTCACAAAATCCACTCTTTGAACTCACTAATAAAGCAAATGAACCACATGAATGAAGAGAAAGGTAGTATGGGGGTAGAGGGGAAATAGGATGAGGTAGAAAGAGATGGGGGGGGGGGGGGGGGGGGGGGGGGGGTTGGGGGGGGGGTAGTTGAACAAGTGCAAAGATCTCTCTTCATTAACTGTCACCTTGGTCAAGAAAGAGACCGAGGGAAAGTGTGGAAAGTGTTGTGTGTGTGTGTGTGTGTGTGTGTGTGTGTGTGTGTGTGTGTGTTGCGTGAGTGTGTGTGTGTGTGTGTGTGTGTGTGTGTGTGTGTGTGTGTGTGTGTGTGTGTGTGTGTGTGTTGCGCGCGCGCTGGCCTGCTTGCATGTTGCGTGTTGCGTGTTGCGTGCCTGATGTGGCGTGTGGTGCGTGCGCGGGTACGTGCGTGAGTGCACGAGTGCGTGGCGCGGGTGCGAGGTGTGCACGCGCTAGCGCACGCGCGCGCGCGCGCGCGCCGCGCGCGCGTGTTTGTGTGTGTGTGTGCGTGTGTGTATGTGTTGTGTGTTGGGTGGTCTGTCTGTCTGTATGTTCTGTCTGTGTAGTTGTGTGTGTGATGTGAGTGCCGTGCGTGCGTACGTGCGTACGTGCGTGTGTGTATGTGTGTGTGTGTGCGTGCGTGCGTGCGTGCGTTGTGTGTGTGTGTGTGTGCGTGCGTGCGTGCGTACGTGCGTGCGTGCGTGCGTGCGTGTGTGCGTGTGTGTTGTGTGTGTGTGTGTGTGTGGGTGTGTGGGTGTGTGCATGTGGGTGTGTCGTGTGTGTGTCGAGTGTGTGTGTGGTGTGTGTGTGTGTGAATTTCTTTTTTTTCAAACTGCAAGCTGATTGAAGCTAACTACTCACAGCGGGAATAACTAAGTGGGGCTGGTGTGGTCAATATGGTGGCCGTTCAACAAGATCTATCGAAAAACGAACAGTCCCGTGTCCATCCTATGGACAGAACAACGCTAATTGATTAAGGTTTTCAAAAAAAAAAAAAAAAACTAGAAGGAAGTGACTGAATAGAAAGAGGTGGGACGATGGAGACAAGGAGAAGACTAAATGTGGGGGTAAGAAGAAATGGGAGAAAAGAGAGGGATAAAAGGGCGAAAGAGAGAGAGAGTAGAGAGACAGACAGACAGAGAGAGAGAGATTCAAATACTACAACAGTCAGACAGTCAG